>JARWKJ010000001.1:24874463-25054463 GCA_029959095.1 Rhinichthys osculus | reverse complement strand
TTCTTCCCGTCTGCTACCATAATATTAAATCAAATCAAATTCAGGAAATCAATTGGAGATTGAAAGACAGTCACAAATTAGTTCTGAATGATGCACACCCATGTTTTATACTTCTTGCAAGAGCTGGTATCATGTCGTGAGTCCATGTTGTTTGTTCGCTATTATTACCCTACTTGCCGAAGGTCGCATCTCTGCTCGATTGAAAAAGTAGAACATTGTTCTTGCATTCTTTTTGCATTGGTTTGATAGTAATATGTGCTCTGTCAAAGTTTCTTCCTGTGAATATTATTGAACGTCAGTCTCTTCAGACGCAGCGCTGTATTACCATCAGTATTCTTGCAATGCTCCTGTAGAGAATGTTTGGCCCCGAGAGGTCAGTGCCTCTAACAGCACAATACGATTGAAAATTATTGCCTGTGCTGATTTGTAATCCACAGGCCTTGCGTAGGCCAAGAGGCTTCGCAGACTGCTAATTTTCAATCTGGTGACAATCAGTTCCAGGTTCACCGTTGAGTAGAGTAGACGCCTCCTTCACATAAACCACCTGTGACATGCGAGCACGTTTGGAGTTTAAGTGTGTATCTCCAAATGAATAGAGGAAATTTTTGGACAAGCCTGCTTAACCTTTTTTAGTGTTCACTGTTTGGCCACCTGCCCAGATAAAAACAAACTTTCTGTAATGAGCGTCTATTGGTTTAAACTGTCATAAAAACTATTTAAGGATTGTTCTGGGTTAACTACAGTACAAATGATTCTGACTTGTCCTTCAGATTGTAAAAGCAAAGGGAAAATGTGTGTAGAGTAATGCACAATGGGACTAATGTGTACAAGTGTACTGGTGGATTTTAAAGGCAGTAATGTGAAGCACATATTTTTATTCACAACTTTTACTTGTGAATAATGAATTAGAACATGATCATATTTTTATTTAATTATTTATTTATTTAATTGTTTTGCTATGCGTCTAAATAGTCATTTAGAGATAGGACATTTCTGGGTGGATACATTTCTTTTTAACATGTCACTGAGATAATCCTTGTGCAGTGTGTGGACTTCATGTGAACAATGCAATGGATAACTATCTGTAAAGCACCGTTTATCTAAAGTAATCTGTACTCACAGGAATTATGTGGCATTTACATCATTGGTACTTTGATAGCACGGAACCAGAATTTTATTTACCCTTAAATTCCCATCTCAAAAGGAATATTTAGACATCTTTTCTGCTAACAAAGTAAAACATTATTTTTATACTGAATAACTAATGTTAGACTTTTACGTGTGTAATGTTCAAATGTTTTGGTTATATTTTCAAAACAGTGTGACATTTGCACATTGTATTATATTACACTACTGTTCAATTGTATGGCGTCAGTAAGATTTTGTAGTATTTTTGAAATAAGTCTCTTATGCTCACCAAGGCTGTATTTATTCGATAAAAAATACAGTAAAATCGTATTATTGTGAAATTACAATTTACAATTTAAAATAACATTTTTTCTTTTTTAATATATTTTAAAATGCTATTTATTCCTGTGATGGCGAAGCTGAATTTTCAAAAGAACAATACAAGTACGGTAGCCTGACTACGTCAGACTTCCTACTTCCGCTAATTTCATTTCGCTCCTGTACTCAGTCTGAGATAGCAGCCTATCTTTCTGTTTTCCACCGGCCTGAAAACAGCCTGGCCAATCAACTAACAGAGGGCGGGCTGAAAGCCGTGACGTAGTCGGTAAGCGCCGTGTTTAAGATTAGGTCGGGAAATCGAAAACGACCGCTGATATGGAGACGCGGATGCAATTCGCTGTTGTGGAGAATATTCCCGGCATTAGCAAACTGAAGCCCGAACACGAAGAGTGTGTATTAAACATTTTGAATGGAGGTGATGTTGTGGCCCTACTCCCTTTGGGAAAAGTTTAATTTATCAACTATTACCGATCGTCAGCGAGAAACTGGGGAGCCTTTTGACAGGTCAGTGTCTCTTTTCTTTTCCAGGTCTTAAATACCGTAAAACTTCAAATAATAGCCCGGGCTTTTATTTGCCCAAATCGTCGAACTGCACCGGCTTGTACTTGAGATAGGTGTCTAACTTATATGAGACAGGCCTTTATAGTTGAGATGTTGTTCATTGAGATGTTGTTCCTAGAGTCTATAATCTCTAAAAATCTCCAAATGCTCCACGTGAAACCGCGGTCTTCCGACCTCTTACTATCTTGTCGATGGATTTTTATGAATATGCGCGAGGGAGAGAGAGCAAGACAGCGCTCGTGTTGTTTGTAGACGTGGGAGTGCGCGCGCGCGGCCGGGGCTCTCTCTCTCTCTCTCTCTCTCTCTCTCTCTCTCTCTCTCTCTCTCTCTCTCTCTCTCTCTCTCTCTCTCTCTCTCTCTCTCTCTCTCTGCCTCTGCTCGTTTGTGCCCTGTCAAGCGCAGCAGTCATTCTATTACATCACTCACAGATCAAAAAAGTCGTTTACAGCCATGTTCACTCGGGTATTTCGCTCGCATCATCAAGTGTTTGCAGTGGAAGTTCGATCATAGATTTGAGTTCGATGCATGATGTCTGTGGTTCGGTGCAGCTGTGTCGGCGCATAACATACGTCATAAATAAACTTATCTGATTGGCTTACGGGTGACCAATGATTTTAAACTTCAGTACGCGCCCCCTAGCGAGAGAGAAAACACTTCTCTATTATGCTATCCCAGACTCTGTGTACGAAGCAAAGTGAAGTAGCAGAGTCTGGTATTACCAGGCTACAAGTACGGTACTCTATTGTTACAATTTATTTTATTTTTTTTTACAATGTAAATGTCTTTACTGTCACTTTTTAATCAATTGCATCTTTGCTGAATATAATAATTAATTTCTTAAAAAAAAACACAAAACTATAAACTAAACTTTGGAACGATGTTTCCAGGTTTCCATTACTGTACATGTGTTCTTTTGTTTTTTTCTAAACTGATAGTTGAATCTAAATAATTTTCTTTAATACAGCTTACTGTAAGCTATACATTAGTGGTATATTCTTTTAAATTCACCAGATATTTACTTAAATTGGAGACTTTTAATCCCAGTGTTAAAAAAAAAGATTACAATGGGCTTGAGGTAAAAAAATAAAATAAAATAAAAACCCTGTCAAGCTTCACGCTTAAAGGTTATTCTGTCTCAATGTAGACTGTATAGAAACTAAAGGTGGAGCTTTAACCAGGCATCAAGCACTGTGTTTTTTCTTGTGACATTAAAGGTGCCTTGTGTAAAAAAATCAATTCAAAATCCACATATTCCATACCAGATGGGGGCAGTATACCTCCAGAAAGTTGGCCTACTCTAGTCTGTTTTTTAGTTTCGGGTTGTTAATCTTCTAAAACCGTCAAATCGTCCGCTTTGTCCCACCAAAGCCTATTTTGATCGGTGAGTGATGTAGAATATAATGACTGCTGCGCTTGACAGGGCGCATAACGAGCAGAGAGAGAGAGCACCCCGGCCGCGCGCGCGCACTCTCACGTCTTCAAACAACACGAGCGCTGTCCTCCTGCTCTCTCTCTCCCTCGCGCATATTAATCAAATCAATTGACACGATCGTAAGACCGCAGTTCATTTGGAGATTTTTAGAGATTAGAGACTCAATGAACAACATCTCAACACTAAATTATAAAGGCCGGTCTCATATAGACGCGATTGACATCAGGTTCAAGTACGCCCACAAGCCGTGCGAGTTATTCGTGTATTGGAGTTTGGCTGGTGGTTATGTATGTTGCCCGCATACCGCCTCCCATGGCCGAAACTGGTATTATGACACCGGCCGGGCCGGGGCTAGTAATTTAGCATGCTAATTCAGGTTTATATCTCGGCAGCACTATAACTTGTCATTTTTTTAATGACATCATTGCATTTATTTCTTCTCATTCTTTTGATACGTGTAGCTCATTTGTTGGATATTTTTACCTCAATTTTTACATATGGCACCTTTAAAGTCCCTTTGCCATCTGCCCTATGGTGTGTGGGTCCATGTGGTGCTGACAGTTTTACATGAAATGAAAAGGTAGAACATGCTATCACATATGCACAATGCTTCATGCAGCAGAGATACTGAGATATCCTCTTAACTTACGACTCATTTTTCTGTTTTTTTCCCCCCCCATAGGCCTTTCCTGACATCTCATTTTCACATCAGTGTAATATTTTTTGTGAATTCAGGGAGATGTTAAGTTTAGAGGAGGATGCCCTTGTGACAGACTTCTCCCTGTAGTGGGACAGCAAAAGATGAATGTGTATAAGACCTTCCTGAGTGACCTGTCCGTGTTGATGTGACACTTTGTGGTTTGTGTGCCATTTCAGATGGCGATTCCTCCACATTTGACCCTGATGTCTGTGAGGCCTGTGAAACTTTGATTATCTCTTGCTTTACCCCTTTCACAGTACATACTAAAGTATTTTTTACCGATAATGTCAGAGCAGTCAGCTATTGTCTTCAATGTGATGGAATTTTATGTACATGATGACAACCTAGGGCTGGGCATCATAGCTACAGAATGATATTTTGATATTTTAGTTAGTCTTTTGACAAACCATAGATTTGGTAATTATGGTTTTGATTCACTTATGAGTGATGAGGTAAACGAATTGGTCAATACAGTGTTGTGACCCAATTCACTAAAACAGACAATTCACAAGAAACTCCCAGATCTATTGCCATATTTGCTAAGGATATTTAAACCAGGTAACCTATTAAAATATCTCCCTCTGATCGTTCACGTATTCACAAGTAGCAAGACAACCGGGAATACTACAATGCATCTTAAAGGAATAGTCCACCAAAAAATGAAAAGTTTCTCATCATCAAAATCAGTAAAAGATTCAAATTAGTTGGAAGGTATGGAAAAGAGCAGATTGAACATGTTCTGCCTAGTCTCGCGTAGCTAGACCTTCAAACGACAGACGGCCTTGACTCCATAGCAGCTTTCATAGGCCAAGGACCACCTGGAGGCCGTCTGACTGACTTTTAAAGCAACCAATTACAGTTTGTTTCGTTTATGTTTAAGGGCGTGAAAATGTATAGTCGAGGGGGACTTCGGACACTTATTAGTGTTGTGTATGTAATGCAATGACATGTACACATTTCAAGAATGTAATTAACCATTTTTTTGGTGAATCATATCTTTTTCCTCATGAAAATGTCATTCCTGGGTAACGTAATGAATTTTTAAATTAATTACATATTTACCATTGTTGGCATATACATATGTACTGATATCCATAATTGGAGCTCAACAAAGAATTAGTGCTCGGAAAACTACATTTTAATCCCAATTAATATAATCAATTTGGGATTTCATATAGACATGGGCTCATTTTTGGCTGCTGATAACTCAAAATTCAGAACCAAATAAATAAAAAAAAAGCTGGAAAAATGTTTCAAAATGTTTTCCAATAAAGTAAATAAGACTTGTTTTATCCTTAACTCATCAACACTTTTTCCAACACTCAAACTTGAAACAAAGTAAGAGACACTGACATATTTTTAATGATTTAACAAATTCAATTTAATGATAATGACCCATGTGACTCATTGAATCATATGAAATCAAGATGAATGACAGCAAAAATTTGGCAAAAAACATACATTATATAATTAAATAATGTTAATAATATAACTATAATAACTATGCCTAAAAGTTTACAAATGTTAATTAAAAATTAAATTTTTATGCATATGTAATTCTGGATAACGTATGACATGTCCTGGCTAACAGAGGTTTTTTGTTATCCAAGAAAAGAGACGTTAAAGACACGAAAGCACACACGTCTCTTGGAAATGCTGGAGTATTCATCAGATGATGTCTTTGAAACTCCTGAAATATTTCCAATTTTGTGTACCTTATGCATCAGATGTTCATCCAACGGTCCGTGGGTGTGGCATCTGAGGCTGAGACAATGTCCTGCCTAACGTTTCGTTTTTTGTTCAACAGAAGAAAGGAACTCAAATGGGTTAGGAAAAACATGAGAGTAAACAATGACAATTTGGGAGAACTGTCCCTTTAAGATCACGTGCTATTCAAAGTGTTGCTATCGGCAACAAAATTACAAACAAAATAAGCTTTAATTTAGCAAAAGTATGTTGTCAGCAGCCATTGAGTTCTTCACAGTGCATTAGAGAGCAAATTAAATAAACTGACTCTCCCCAGAAGACACACTTGCACATTTAGTTTTCAAATAACACGAGTGTTATTTTAGCTTGAAGAAATACGTAACAATTCCGAACTCTCTTAAACTAATAGCCATCAAACTAACCATACCCAGGAGATAAGTCTGAATTCTCAAGTGTGTTTTTACGAGTCCGAACTGGGTGTCTCGCAGTGGATTCTTCTGCCCTCTCGTATCCACACCTAAGGGGGAATTGCCAGAGTGCTATAAAAGGAGCCTGAACTTAGCGGAGGACCGAGGTTAGTCGTTTAATTATTTAGCTCCCTCTTCTTTTTGTCAGGGGGATTAATATGCTAAACTTTTCTCCCCAGTCAGGTGCTTTCCCATTAGATCTGGTTAGATTGAAATGGATGATCTGCAGCAATGCAGTGCGGCCTATTCCCTCGCCGTGTTAATATTCATGTTGTTATGATTAATATTTCCCACTGGTTGGATGCCATGAGCTCACAGACTGGGGACAGAGAGCAACAATGTGTGTCACTAGCATTGGATGGCCCTGCTTCAGTGTCTGTTGGCAAACAGTCAATTGTTATTAGCCAAAACGATAACCTGTTGAAATGAATGCATTGCTGTTTTGTCTTATGTCAATGTCCAAAATGGGGTCATCATGACACGGATTTTGTTTCTCATTATTTTAATATTTTCCTTGAGATTCACTTATAATGTTAATAACACTTTTTTTTTTGCAAAAATGATTGTTTTCAAGCCTCATTTCATTTTTAACTGGCTACTCCTTTAAGGATTGATTGGTTATGATTGGCTTACATTATTGCATGAAAATAGATTTCAAATAGAATTCCCTTGCTCTTGTATGTGAGTAAGTGTTTTGAATGATCTAAATCAAATTTACAGACAAAGCTTGATGAAATTGAAACTGATATTGATATTTTACATTATTAGTTTTTACCAAGGCTGGACAATAAGGACTGCCCGATGGCCCGGGGCCAACGTTAAAGACTCGGGACAGTTGACGGAATTGTCACTTTGCCAGATTGGGCCAGTGCTGCGTCTTCACAAAAGTTTATCATTTGAACGTGTTTTTAAGTCTTTTCAATTTAAACTTGCAAGTGATTTTAAGCGCAAGAAGAAGACGCGAAAGAGAACTCAATTCAGAAGTTACTTCAGTATCTTGGTGAGTATCCTTATAAACAGTCAGATTTGTACAGTTTGGTGGATTATTTATTAGAATATAATGTTACATGGGTCAACAGACAATATGATTACTACGCGTAAATTGTTTCGGTAATAGCAAGCATAAACAAATACATAATTCCCTTTCTGCATAAAGGTTATTAACCACATTTTTGACTAACTCAATAAAAATTAACCTACATGTAAAAGTCAAACATAAGTAATAATGATGTTGTATGGATGGACAGATGGACTTGCATTGACAGAGGCAATTTGAAATGCATTATATTTTAACTTGCTTGTTCTTGTGAGATAGTTTGATAGGATCAATAAATGGTCTTTTTTGACACGAGAGGAAGTTTTCAATGTATATCTACCTGCCCTTAAGATCATAATTGGAAGAGAAAAAAAACCCAGTGAATATGCCGTTCTCTTCATTCCTCCACTTTCCCCCCTGCACTGATGGTAAATGCCTCCATATTGTGTTTGTTTGGCAGATTCTGAGCGAGTGAAACAGCTCTAATATGCTGTACGATAACACCACTAGGCATTATAAATTCATGGGAAGGTGAGGAGCGGACACTTATACAGGGGCTACAAAGCTATTTTAG
Source organism: Rhinichthys osculus (assembly GCA_029959095.1). Taxonomy (NCBI): domain Eukaryota; kingdom Metazoa; phylum Chordata; class Actinopteri; order Cypriniformes; family Leuciscidae; genus Rhinichthys; species Rhinichthys osculus. The sequence continues at coordinate 25,046,519 of JARWKJ010000001.1, read as the reverse complement.
GCTGGAGGGGTGGTTATCTACAGCTAATGGATGTCTCTGAAGACAGGCCCAGTAAACCCGAAATAACTCCCGACCGAGAAACTCTTGGCTGAACGCTTACTTGAGGTGATAACGTGATTTATTAGCATGAGTCAGAACGTGAAACCAAAAAAAAACAAAAAAAGACCATAATCAGACAATCAAAACCATGGTGGGCTCTCCGGTATATAGGTTGCTCTCGGCGTATATCTGTCTTTTAACACATTAAATCCCTCCCAATAATCCCAAAGAGTTTTAATTAAGACAATGAAGCAAGCAATCCTATTTGTCCCTCCTCACAAAACACATTGCGCATCTTCGTTAATAACACACTTCCTGTAGTGCACTGAAGTACCGAGAGCATACTGGTTAAATATACAACATGCTGTGGAAAACGAGGGCCAGTAAATGTGAAAGTGAAATGTCATCGCTTCAATGACAGCAATTACAGCTCCCGGTGAGATAATGGCTGCTTTGGTTCGTTCCATTGTTTTAGAAAGGCTGCATGAAACATTCATCTTGAATTACACTTCATATTTCATGTTGAAGTGTAAATGCTTTCCTCCAACCTCTGAGAAGGATTCACCATGCAAACTGTCTAACTGCTAAAGCACAGTATTGTCAGCATGCTAATTAAAGCACAATTGAAAAATATCAATAATAAGAAAAAACAGTAGTATAGTAATAATCAATAAGTAGAAAAGTATGAATATCAGTAAAAATTCTTATCAAACGGATTTTCTGTTGAAGTACCACACATTGACAAGCTGCATGGTTTTTGATGTGTCACTTACTGTATGTCTATAGCCTAAACTGATATGAATGATTTTTCAAAACCTAGATCCTAAGTATGAGCTATAGAAACAGGGATGCTTTCCTTAGCAAACACGCTAATGAACAAAACCAGACACCCTTGACAGACACGATTTAAATTGTTATTGTATTTCTAATTGCAGCAAATGGATTCCGGGTGTGTTGGATCGGTCTAGAGTTTGATGCATTGCTTTACCTTGAAAACACAAACTGTCTGGTATTTCTGTCAGGATACAGGATAGTTTGAACCCCTTGAAAGCTTTACACAAATATTCAAAACCATGAGAAATGCTTTAATCACACGAAATTGAGCAATGGCCGGATGGAACAGGGTAAATTGTATAGCGAGAGTGTGTGAGAGCGCAGAGTTTATCTGTATGAGCGGCTTTGATCCACTGAACTCACAGATATGAGCCATATGAGCAAATCCCTCACAGTAATCCAGAAAAAGTGCAGCAATCAAAAAAATTAAGTTTTGAAAAGCACACGAACAGCTGGCGAAATCAGCCGCAGGGCTCATGAAACAATAACAATAACCGTTTTCATCCCATTATGTTTTTATTTTGATATATTGCGGCTGCTCTGTTTTTCTCCTCGCCTGCTGTTAAAAAACATTTGTGTTTTCCCCCTGACAAAAATGCACTCCGCTGTCCCTTTTCACACATCTATCTAAATGAACACGCATGTACACGTTTGACTGATGTGTGCAGAGCATGTTTACATGTTCGTGGAAATGAGCTTTTTGTCCTACATGACCGTGGACAGAATGATGGATCATTTTTTTTCACTCACAGAAGGTCATTGCAAGCCGTTCTGGTGTGATGCCAGTATGGGATACAGTCTGTGTGATTACAGACCTGTTTCTATATGGAGAAAGATGCTCGGGGTGCCGTGTGATGATATGGTTATGTCTTGTGTACTCCAGGATTTTTCTCGTTGTGTATCTAGCTAGTTTCTTAATCCATTCCATTCATGTATACAAACATATCTCCAGGGCTCTGTGATGACACAATTTCTGAACTAAAGAAGAATTGTGATATTCATATCGCCTGTATCAACTGAGTAACCTACACGAGAAGGGAAAGACAATTTACAGGGTCACAAAAGTGTGTGATCCACTTCTGGACTGAAATAGGCCAAGCTGACAATTTTAATTCATTGCATGACAGGGAAAGAGAGGAATCAACAAAATCACTTTCTCTGCCTGTCACAGTCTGTTACATAAACTCTTGCAATATCAGTGATCTTTGCTCCTTTAACTTGATTATTTCAGCTTGTCTGTGCTTTGGGGCTTAGGACTCATCATGTGGGAGTTGTATTGGTTTCTAGGAATCTTTACATGTAATGACACTGATTTCACTCTTGATTTGTATTCATACCCCTTAGTCCCTATATATATATATATACACACAGTATGTACCAATGTGTAGTAATGTTCTGTATATTTAATCTGGATCCTGGTTGTTGATTGTATTCAAGATGTGTAACTGGCCATCTTTTCTCTTTCACAGCTCTGTATTCCATCATTCTGTTCTGCGTCTTCCTCTGGATCCCCTTTGTGTATTTCTACTACGAGGAGAAAGATGAAGACAACATCAACAAGTGCTTGGTAAACATGACACTCTTTCCTGTCTATCTAGTACACTCATGCACTCTAAAACGGATCGCCTTTTCAGCCTTACAGGGATAATTTACACACAAAATGAAAAACTAGGTGGGAAAAGAGCTACGTTAAGCTATTTGTAGTCAATAAATACTGTGTACTATACTAGTATGTAAAGCAAAGCTTGCTGTCTGTGGTTAGAAAAGTTAGCATTAATCATATCAACAGAAATGCCCTTGAGGTATTGCTAAGTGATATTTGCCTGATTACAGTTATGGCAGTTCATTTATAAAAACCCAGTGAGTTCAGTTTACCCACACTCCATCTGCAAGAGGCTTAACTGCAGTGAGGTGATAAAGTGAGAAAAAACATATCCTTCTCACTGTAATGCTGCTCACTTCAAATATCAAAATATTTTCCCTAAGGATGCCACAGTGATGTGCAACATTACATGCTAAGGAGCTTCTTCAATCTTTACACTCCTTTACACTTCTTCTTCTCCTTTGAAACAGTCAAAAGTGGCTGCAGTCCTAAAACTATTGAGCATCCTGCAGAAAATTATTATATTATATTATATATTTCAAAAGTAGATAGATTATAGATTAGTTCAGAGATTAGTTCAGAAATTAAACATGCAAAATTTGACCAAATATTTGTGTGTACAATGAAAACGTTGTACTTATTTTACAATGTTAATTACTCGATTATTAGTCTCTCTGTGATGACACCTGTTTATGAGCGGCACAAAGTTGCTGCCTATGTAGAATGTTCTAAATCTGTCACTTCCTAAATCTAAATCTGTTCTAAATCTGGAACCTTTTCAGTTAGGACACTGCATTAGCTCACTAGGTTTTGGAATAGAGTACAATGTCTCCATGAGTATAGTAAAATAGAGAATGAACTAAGGACATTGTGACTGTTATGTGCTGCAAATATGTAATTATATCCAGCCCAAAGGCCCTCTCTATATAAAGCATGATTTATTAAGAATTGATAACTTGATGAATGCGGTTTGATAAACGTGTTTTTATTCTCTCATTACAGCAAGTGAAAAATGCACTGAAGTATACAATAGGATTTGTGATTGTGTGTTCAGCGCTGCTTTTGATTGGGTAAGTGCGTTTTATGGGAATATAGTGGTCTCTGTGTGTGTGTGTGTGTATTTGTGTGTGTGGAGAGGTCGATATGAGCTTTATTAAATCATGCAGTCATCATCTTCAACCTCTATCGGTTGTACAGAATGCTGTGAAAATGCGAAGCATTTTGTTGGACAAAACACCTATAAAAGTCCATGTAGATATTTTTAGTTTAATATAGCATGCAGTGGGACATCAATGCTGATAATATGACATTTCTGTGATTTCTGGGTAATTTAGAATACAAAGGGCTCCAGCCAGATCATGAATGATTATCAACTTAGATAGACTGGCAACAGACTAAAACCAATATATTCAACTTTAAAGATGAGTCAGATATGCCCAGTTTAGTTCTAAAGAGCTCAAAATCTACTCCACTTCAACTCTTCAACTCTTCAAATCTAATCCACCTTCAACTCTTCCATTGGTACACTACTGTTTAAAAGTGTTTTTCTCTCTCTCTCTCTCTTTTATTTTTATTTTTTATTATTACTTTTTTTCAGAAAGTATGCATTAAATTGATACAAACTGACAGTAATGGAATTCCTAATATTACAAAAGATTTCTATTTACCAAAGAATCCGGGAAAAAAATTATTACAGTTTTCACCAAATAAAAGAATAAACTCAAAAGGCAAAATCTAATTACCTGGCACCTTTAAACCTGAAGATTGTCACGACCTTGGACGTTTTTTTGTCAAGCTATGTAACAATTTCTTGTCCAATGGTTAACTGAACTAAAAACCACCATTCAGTCTAAATGTGTAAACATACATGGTTGTGGCTTTGTCCCATTTAACCTCGAGTTTATACTTTTTGTTCTCAGCAGTGCTCGTGCAGCATAAACATAATGGATTTTCTTTGCGGCTGCAAGAATAACACGTCTGCTCACCAGGTCATATAATTTAATGTGCTCTCAACCATTAAATAGTGTTCCTGTGGGGCAGGATACCTTCATCACACCTTCATGTCGTATAGACCCAGTGGGATGGGTTACTTTGATCGCAGAATGGGAAGAGGGACATGCCGTGGACCAAATTTAAAAGTGGGGATGGCACTTTGGACAGAAGCAATTTGGTGTTCATTTTACCTTTTGAACCAGTGCGGTGTTTTACCAGGAGTATTGTGTCTCAGGGTTCCTGATGGGGAGGACATGATGGCTTTTTCCAGAGTCTTTTTTCTCAGGGTGAAACGCAAAGTTTGTGATTGTTCATTTGGAGTGTGACTTCTTTTTGTTTGCCTGTTCTGGTTGGTCTGCGCTAAGGATGGGACTTATAAATGGAGAGCTGACCCTTCCCACCCTCTGTAGTCCAATTCACTCGCTCACACCCATGGGGATGTCTCAGGAGCTCTAAGTGCACTCTATCAATGCCGTGCTTGGTCTACTCTAAACTCTAGACACATGGGCCCTGTACCAAATGGATGTCTTCATGTGGACCTGCAGCCTTCTTTGGTGCGTGTCTGTGAAGTCCACAAGACTGTATAGTGTCCCATTTGTCATTTTAGGTTACAGAAATTTGCTCTTGAGGACATTTGAGACAAATCCTTAGTCAACTGATCGTATTTGGCCTGATAGCCTGCAATTAGCCACCAAAAGTTGCTTAATAATTTAGTTGTGACCTTTTAAGTTAACATCTAATGCAATTTTATTTAATATGAATATTTACTAATATTATTCTAACTGGCAGTGTAAAAGTTAAAGGGAGAGTTCATCCAAAAATAAAAATGCTGTCATCTACTCACCCTGTTGTCATTCCAAACCCCTAAGATATTTTTAATGAATCATCTGAGGTTTCTGTTCTTCCAGTTGAAAGTTCATGCAACCAAAACAAGGCTTCCTAAAAGTAATCCATTTGAATCGAGATACAGTCACTTTATATGATGAACAGTTTTAATTTAGGCTTTTTATTCACAAATATTTTGCAAGCTTATGCACAAGAACCAGTGAGGTTTGTTCTAGTATTGTGACGCATGTTTACGCTTCTGTTTACCATATTTGATGCACTCTGTGTATGTGCTTTTATCATAAAAAAAGTCAAATAAACCCCTAAATTAAATCTATTAATAAAAAGCGATCATATCTCTTCACAAGACTTGGATTAAACTGCTTGATTGATATGAATTATTTTTAAGACGCCTTTATGACCTTTTTGGATCTTCAAAGGTTTGATTGCATGATAATGAATTGCATTGTCTTTTAAAAGAGGGACAGAAACCTCTCAGGTTTATACAATTATTGTAATTTGTGTTGCAAAGATGAACGCAAGACTTTACATGTTGGAGCAAAATGAGAGTAAGTAAATGACATAGTATTTTGGACCATAATTGATGATGACAAACAACAGGGAGACTGGGTACAGAGGTCAGATATGTGTTAAGTCTTTGAGCTTGTGAACCATTGCATAAACCCTCACGGAGTCCTTGGTCGATTTATGAAACTGCATCTTGCTGTACGTACAGTTTACAATGTAATTTACTGACACCCCTAAAAGATGACATTTTCATGCACGACGCAGCTTTTCTGAAGTGACACGTCAAATGAGCTCACTCAGATAATGCCAGTGATGCTGAATGATGTGGCTGCATTTAAATTGACCCTATTTTGCAACCATTTGCATCTGTTGTGATTTAAATGTGGCTCTTTTAGTTGCATTTTCTCAAGTTGCTGACTGGATGTTAACAGTAGGCATTATGTGTTCTTTAGGGCTGCATGATTGTTGTGTCATATATTTTGATTGTAATTTGAACTGCAATCTGATCAACATTTTACATCTTATATTGCTGCTTGGATATCCAGACACACTTTGAAATGGGGATGGGAATGATAATATAAATTATTATTATTCTTATGAGGAAAATGTTATAATATAAATATAATTATAGTGCGTACATGGTGTTTTATTATTATTATATATGTATGTATTATAAATACCTCTTCAATAATACTACTACTAATAATAATTAACATCATGTGCACTCTTTATTAAAATGTTTATATACAATTAGTGATTAGGCTAAAGAGGCTTATAAGTATAAGGTATAATTGATGGGCATAGAAATTATAGAGTTGATACAAACTAAAACTGAAACTTATGGTTAAAACTTATGGGTTTTTTTTTCAGAGCAGCTGTAGCCTGAGGTATTTGCTTATGCAATCTCATCTTGTGAGTGTTCTCCTCATTGGAGAGGACTCACTTTCTCAGTGTTGCAGGTATTTGCTCAGAATGTGAGCATACTGTGTCCTCGGTTTCTTTTAAAGCTCGCGGCGATACATCTCATGAGCTGAGTACATGATCTCTACACGATAGTTCAGTAATTACACGCGTGTCGTCAGCCAGTTAAATATACATGCATATTCGAGAAAACAATTTGCCTTTTGGGTAAAGCCAAGGTGCACTAAGTAACTCCACTTAAAGGTGCTCTATGTAGTTTTTTTTAACCCTACTAAAGCATAAAAATACCATGTTTGCAGAGATTTAGAAACAAAGTACATATACTTGTCTCTCTGTAAAACAAAGCTACAGCCAGTTATTCTACTTTGAAAATGTGCGTTCCGCGTCGGAATGTCTGTTTTTGTTTTGTTCTTTGAGATCCCGCCCACTGTTAATTTACCCAATAGTATTTCGACACCCCTGGTTGCAAATTGGTGGAAAACACAGCAATGGAAGCCAGCAAACAAACTGGGTCAGAGATCACAAATTCTACTTGACCTAAAAAGCCTCAGCAATAAATAATAATAATAATAATTCATTACATTTATATAGCGCTTTTCTAGGCACTCAAAGCGCTTCATTTTTTGTATAATGCACCTTTAAAGCTTATAATACATTTGAGGAAATCCTGCCTAATCCTGCCTTTTTCCCCACAATAAATTATGTATATTATTGATAATTAGAAATGTAACTTTCATTGGATGTGCCCCCACAACTTACCCACAAAAACAGACTTTTTTTGGAAACCAAAATATATTTGAAAATCATGTATTCATTTTTTTATTTTCTAAAATTCCATATTATTCTATTCTATTTGATTTGATCATTTGTTTGTACATTTGATTGAAGAGTCTGTGTTTGCTTTATGACCATATTAAAGGGATAGTTCACCCAAAAAATGACAATTCTGTCATCATTTACTCACTGTCAAGTTGATCAAAACCTATGTGAATTTCTTTCTTCTGCTTAACACAAAAGAATATATTTTGAAGAATATGGCTAAACAAACAGGTTTGGAACAACTTGAGGGTAAAGTTCTGTCATGAAACTCTTGATGGCACAGGCTAATAGGTCCTTTAACTCAACCTGCTTGCAATCACATCATTCTCTATAAGGCACAGCGGATTGGTTCTTGCTGTTTCAGTAGCCAATGAGATTGCGTGCTCAACCTTCAAATACTTGGTTATCATTTGCCTTAGCAGTGCAGCGTGCTTTCAGAAACCCCCCACCTTCCCCAGCTCCACCTGTATAGATCTGCTATGGATAATTCATCATGTACACTATATTGTACAGTAGCAGCATGTCTTACTTGATCACAGCAGTGTGTCGTGTATGTATTGGGAGTAGAAAGTCTTATACTTGCTCCGCAGCAGCATGATAGCAGGTCTATTCCACCAAGACCAAACATATCAACATTGTCATACCCATTACCATGCCAAAGAGAACTCATGACAGAACTATCCCTTTAAGTCACAGTCTATGGGGATACTGTTGTTTTTGAAAATTATATATTATTGTTAAATATTATTCAACAGCCTTATGCTCACCAAGAGGCTTATCAAAAAAAAAAAAAAAAATTTAATTCTTGCCAACCCACAACTTTTGAATGGTAGTGAATAAATAATGACATTATGATTGAGAAGTATAAACCTCTGTTTCAGGACGTTTGTTCCCTTGGAATCTCCACCCAACCAGAACTCCACTCAGTGGGAGAAGGTGCAGTATCTGTTCGAGGAGCTGGGCAGTAGCCGTAAGTACCATAAACGCCTCTTTGAATGAAATTGCAGCTCAGTTTTACTGACACTTGCAAAGAAAACAGCAAAAAAAAAAGCTTTATTGAAGCCTTCCGGGGCCACAACACCGAAACGACAGGTGCTTTTTAGAGAGCGACGGATGCTGCCGAGCCACGAGTAGAGGTGATGTGTGGGTTTGGCAGCATTGACATTTAGCCTCGTCAATGTCAACAGACCTCATTGTGCTTCCTAAATTTGCTGTCTTGAAAAAAAAGGAAAGGCCGGCTGCTTTTGACGTGTCAATCAAGGCTTCCATTTGAAGCAGGAGTGGCAGGCACATCTTTGCACCTGCACTTACAATATATGTGATTCTGTGTGGCCATTTACATTCAGCTCTTTTTTTTTTTTTTCAGTCTGCTTTCATGCAGACTGCTGGGTTATTATTGAAAATTCTAACTAAAATTCAAACTTAGCTAGTTGCCAAGGCAACATTTCTAATTTCCATTTAGTTTAACTAAAATAACTCAAACTAAATGAAAACTAAAAATGAATACAAACTATATTGGCATAAGAAAACCTAATGAAAATGACAAAAACACACAAAATTACTAACACTTTAAAATGACCAAAAATAAAGACCAAATCAAACCTGTGACAAAAACTACAATAGAATATCAATGATACTAAAACAACTTAACTGGCGCTTTCACTCTGGTGAGGACGAGGGATGATCCCTTTTCAAAAAACTTTTTTAACGTTTTTTCTCGTGTCCATTTTTGAGTTTTTTTGTGTCAATGTTCTCCAGAGCCTGTCCTTCAATCTTATCATATTCTAAAGGCTATTTGAAGGTCACATAACAAGTCACATGTCTCTTTTTCCTTCCAGTACAAGTCATTTTTTTTGTGCCAAGGTTTGTTTTGCTCCAAGAAAGCAAGTGTGAGTTTCCAACATCATGGTGTTCTTTCAGAGAGGTTCCCTTGTTAGGTTGGGTTGTGACTTTTGCTATACTCTCCCTTGAAGACCCTCAAGCTGGCAGGAATGACGCCACCAAAAAAAAAAAAACCTAATCCAATAGCCTGGAGTAAGTCTGTGGCTTTTTGAGACAGTGCCTGATTCCTCTGAGGGGGTCTTAGAGCTGTCATTGCCCTTTCCTAGCAGCCCTGGCCTAATGAATAGAAATCAAGCAAAAAAAAAGTCTTCTTGGAAGGAACATCAGAAAAAGGCCCCCTGTTGAAACAGGCTTGTTTGTCAAAATCTGCAGCAGAGCTTGAGGTTGACTGTCTTGGTACCCTGCTCCTCATCCCCACTCCACATGCGAAATTAATAACTAGCAGACTCTGTGTGTTAGATAAGCAGGGTTATGATGTCCCTGAGAAGCCTGGGTTGCCGAATGAGCATCTTGATCCAAGGTAGGACAAGCTGACAAATTCAACAAGATTCCGATTCCGCAGATATGTGGCGGTTCAGTTGCCGGTTCCCCTGAGTGAAATAGACGTAAAATGTAACCTGAATGCAATAGCCAATTCCCCATTAGCAGGTAAGAATCAGGCGAGAGAGCGAGGGAGCGTGCAGAAGGGTAGACAGCTGGAGATTTGATCTTATCACAGACATAGGCTTGGAAAAAGTCTCCTCTTAATTATGCAGCAGAGACCCAAACCCAGAATCCACTCAGACAGCTCTTGTTCTCTGATTTACCTTCCCGCTGAGCCGAATGTGTTTCACGGAGAGTCACATTTCAAATTGGAGCTAGCGTGACGTAGTGTGACGAGAAGGCATCCGGCGTCAACTACGCTGAATCTAATTTGAATTTGATGACATAATTTTACATACATAGAGCTAGTCTGTAATGATAGCCAGAACAGCAAAAAAAAAAGAAATCCAGTGTCTATATTGTAAGGGTGTTTACATATTGCAAGGTGTTAGATCTGTTTTAAGGGTGTGAAAAACTATTGTTTAATTTAATTGATTTTAATCTTTAAAAATATGAATTAAATATGAATTTAAAAATGAATATCCATTTTTCATACTGTACATTATAATGCTGTAATGCATAAAAAATGATTGACTTATTTTTACTTTTATCTGTTTATTTATTTAGACTAAATTGTATAACATTTTTATATTATTTGTTTATTCTTTATTGGCTGATAACATGAGTATAATTATTGATATCAGTCAGAATTTTAATATTGGTGCCTTGCTTTTTCCTCTATGGCTACGCAAGAGTAGCTACATATTATATAGACCTAGCATATGGCCGTGCTCAAACCTTTTTTTAAAAATACACTTTAAGATAAATAAAATCTCTCTCAATCAAAGTGGTTTGCTCCATATTTCTGTGAATAATTGTTTGGGAGCAGCGCGCTTTCTCTTTTTCAGTAATCCAGAATCTAGCGAGTGGGTTAGCTTTTAGCAAGCTGCTTTCCATCTCCATGAGGTTATCATAGCAAGCTCATGTTGTGAATACCTCAGCTAAGAGCTCTTTAATATACTCTTCTCAGTGGCAGCGGTCTCCTCCGCGTGCATAAGCCCGAGGAGCTCCGTGCATGTCGAGATAAGGGCCTCCACTCTCTCCCAGTGCCGAGGAATCAGGCGCTAGAGCAGCTGTAGCGCCGCCGCAGATAACAAACAATAAATTCTCTGTCCAATCCCTTAGAAAGTCTTCCGGGGAAGCGACAGAAAACGCAGGTTCCCCTGCATTGTGAGGAGTTCATAAACAGAGCCGCTTTCCGTACCAAACACGAACGCCATTGTCTCCGGCATCGCGCCTTTGCCACTTAACAAAAGCGGGGACATCACAAAGGGAAACACCTATTCAGATGTAAATGCTCATTTCAGCCATCAGACATCAAAGCATCTCTCCTTTTTATATTCTTCCGTTTGCTACATTAGGAAGCAGGAGTGTAATCATCTTCATTTCTTCTCGACGGCTTTTGTGTCTTGGGGCTTTTTGTGTATGGAACGTGGTGGGTGGCGCAGCAAACAGTTCTCAGACTTCATGTGGTTTGACAAAATGGAAAGAAGTCATTTCATGAGTGATGTAAAGCAGCTCCTGAGGAAAATAAACAGAGAACAGTAGGTTGCATTCAATCGAGGTAGGCTGCAGGCAGAAGGGGGCTTTCTGGGCTCAGGGCTGCCAGGATGCTGTGTTTTGCTCCGCTGGGCCATAGCTCAGAACTAGAGGAAATGGGGGAATCGCACGAGTTTGTGAGTGTTCAACTCTCTCGCTCCCTATGACAGGTGGGATCCTAACAGGGAGTGCTGTGGCGGTCACTTCCCATAAATCTGCTTCAGCTGGCTTCAGATCTGACAGCTGGCATCATGCCCCTTCCTCTTTTCATTCATTTTTACTCTCTCGGCACCATGTTTCTTCCCGTATTTTGAGGACTGGTGATTCACAAAATGTCAAATGTACTTTGTTACCAGGTCCATACTAAAATATTAAAAATATAGCCATTTCTTTTGAAACAAGCAGTCAAGCCATACAGGTGTGCGCCTGATAATTGACGGTAATAACCTGAAAGAGCTGAAAGATCTCTGTTTTGTTTGTATTTCATTGAGTTTCCGGTGAGGCTTGTAGGCTAGCCTTTACACGGTAAAGCTTTTTTTTGTCTTTTACAGCACACGTTATATATATTCAGCATGTAACAAAATAAGTTTGAACAACGACAGTCACGGACAAATTGATTTGTGATGATTTTCAAATGAATTTGTCGTTTTATTTGACTTTTATTGCTTTTATTTCAGTTTCAATGTTTACTTAAACACTTGACAATTCTGTTAACTTTTACAGCCTTACTTTTTTATTTCTTGTCATTTGTGTATGTCCTATTACAGATTATTTACCTTTTTATAGCAATTTTTACTTCATTTAATCAAATTTACTTAAAGCTTAAACTTTAAATGTGTACAATTTAAGTTTTATAAAATAATAAAATGTTTATATACATTTTTAAATTTTAAATCAAGCATGTTCAGTAGCATATTAGGTTTGCTGTAATATCAAGAATTGTGAAATTTTACTGGTATTGAAAAAAATTGAATAACTTTACTGAATGTCCTTTATATTTTCAACACTATTGACTATTAAAATTTAGAGGGCAAAAACTTAGCTGACCTTTCAGTAACTATGTCAGGTTTAGAGGAATGATAGTGAGAGTGGAGAGAAGATGAGGTGCATTGAGAAATTTCCCTGGGGGCAGGAACTGCTCTGAATATCTGGCGTATGACCAAAACTTAACAGAGCTCTGCATTTGGCCCATGTCATAAATAAATTTCCCCTCTGTCTTGCAGATGGCCTGGCCGCCCTGTCGTTCTCCATCAGCTCGCTCACCTTGATTGGCATGCTGGCAGTGATCACATACACGGTAAGTGGCCAACAGAGAATTAGTTGAGGTGGGTGGTTACTTGTGCCCCATCGATTTGCATGCGCTTGCGAGGGTTGTGCGAAGAGACTTTTGTTGGAAAGCACTTTTAGACATAAAATGGATGTTTCTGTCCACAATATAAGTGTCGTCACAATTTCATTCGGTTTTTATCTACAGTTATACAGGTTGAAGTGTTTATTTTCTGTAGCACTTGTCACCACACTGGAAAATTGCAGAAAAAAAAAAAAACTTTCCCAAAACCTGCTCCAGGTTGAATAAACAGATAATCCCACCTCTAACTCACACCATTGGTTGATTGGGAAGCTCAAACAAACAGCAATCTTTTAACAATGTAATGACAACTACTAGTAGAAACTGATTATTGCATTTATAGATGTGAAAAGAATACTTCTGCTGAAGAGGTTGTTGATGGTGGACCCCTGATATGTCTTCACGTGTAGGTTTCTCGTATGATAGAAAAGCCGCCTGTCTTTGATTGTAGTCATCCTGGATGATGAAGCGGCTCCTCAACATTAGAAATGTTTTGTGATTCTTGCGTTTTGGCCTGCAATCGCTCAAAATGACACGCTGTCATTTTTCACCAATGTGTGTGGACGTGTGCCTGAGACGTCAGTGTGATGTATATGCTCTGTTATCTCTCGCCTATTTATATATCTGAGCCTGAAGGCCATTAATAAACGCCCGTATTCTGATTCCTTCAGCATACTGTAGCTGTTCTATTCAGATAAGATAAATTGATTGTACTGTAACACTTGTTAATGTCATCCATTTTTCATCACCAGCATCATGAGTAACCGGGCTATGAGAATCTATGCTTTATCAGGGATTGAAAAAAATGAGGTGGAATATCTTTGAATGTGGCACACAATTTAAAAAAATATATATTTATATAAATATTTGGTCACACGTCAGATTAGAGTCCAATACTAACTATTAACTATGACTTTTTCCTCAATAACCTCTTGATTACTGCTTATTAATAGTTGGTAAGGTTAAGTGTAGGTATTGGGTATGATTAGGGATCTAGAATATGTCATGCAGAATAAGGCATTAATATGTGCATTATAAGTAAGGGATAATGTAAATCCAGCCGGTTGTTATTTCAGAATGAACACCGGGTTATTCTGAGATGACAACCTTCTGGATGTACATTATCTCGCTTATTACACGGATACTTGCCACATAAGTAAATAATTAGATACGAAATATTGATCCGAGTCAAAACATTTTATTAGGTCTTTAAACGCAAAGCTTCCGCAGAGAGAGCAGTTGTTAGCGCTGCAAGTTCAAACTAGATGGATGTTTAAGGGATACAGTAAAGTCATACTACATATTACACGACATTTCACCACATAAATAATTAGGTGGATCAGAGATATTGATTTGAGATGAAACCGTTTTAAAATCGTACCTGTTTGTATTTTATAATCCAACATTGTACAAAGCAATAGTCGCAAAATGGCAGCAGCTGCGTTTGTATGAAACAATAGAGAGCGAGTCCACAATATTAGATGGCATAATTAAATAACTACACAAAATATTGATTTTTGATATTTTATTAGCTCACCAGACGCAAAAAATTCCTAGCAAGCATATAGCGCTGCTGACTTCAGTAACCCGGACGAGCCTGTTATCTGTTTTCAGCGGTTGTTATCGAGGAAAAACATACCGCTGGATTCCTCGATTGACCAATCAGAATCAAGCATTCAACAGAGCCGTGTAATAAGTACCAATAAACAGCCAATATCCTAGTAGTATGTATGCTAATAAGCAACTAGTTAATAGTGAGAATCGCACCCTAAACTAAAGTGTTACCAGAAATATCTGTATGTAGTTCTCTATTGAGTTACAAAGTTGCTATGTTTTTCTCATAATTAGGGCTTTCAAAGTGCTTGCATTAAAAGGTTTGACAATTTTCAGATAATGTTCCCCTGTCTGACCTCATCTTGAAGAGAGGCTTATGGAGAAAGAAAGTCTCCTAGTGCGCTCTTGTTTTTGATCTTCTCGGTTGTGGTACAGAAACTCAGAATCAATCAAAGATTCCTTGTCAAACAGAAGGGTTCACTCGCTCGTGCTGTTCTTATTGCGCTTTCTCTTTCCTATTGTTTCTTTTCTTCTCCCCTTCTACACTAACCCTCAAGAAATTTCGAATCACCCATCCTCCCCAATCCTATCCTCCTCAAGTTTCCAAGGCGATGGGTGATTTATTATACTGGCCTATGTGTTATTATTATGCATGATTAACCTAATGGAATCTAAGTGATGGGCGCCGTACGCAGCAGCAGTGTTGTCCAGAGTGGGCAGGTTAATTTATCACTGCACTTTGAGCCAAGGTGGCCACTCGCTCTTAATTCATATGGCTGGCCGAGATGTAAACTCGTAATGACAACACCACGGCCGGCTGCGCTTCAACTAAACGCTAAAGCAAGCAGTTCAAACCTTCAGCTCTTGCTGTTATTGGCCAACATCACACTTTGCTGAGCTGCTGGGAAATTAATATTCAACCTAAGCACATACAAACAGGATCCTCAGCTTGTTAATAAGCCTCTGAAGTGCCATATGGTCAGGGCGGGCGAAGCTAACTTTACCTATCCAATGCTTGGATGGCCAGCTCTCTCAAAAAAAAAAAATCATGCTGGGAGTTTTAATCGTGCTCTTTAAGTGTGACAGCATGAAGTTGCAAAAGTTTCAGGCTGTTTGGGGGTGAATCGTTCATTCAGAAAAATACAGAAAACCTCCTTCTAGGACTAGGTAAATGTTGTTTGTTCTTTGAACTGTAGAAAGCGGTGGCTCATATTTTTGTTTCAATCCTCAGAACAGTTAATTCAAGCATTTGGACACTTCTTTTAAACCTTCTGCCTATGATTTTTTTTACATCTTCCTCATCACTACTCTAGTGTGTACAGTCAGTTCTTGACACTTTATTTGAAACTTTTCCCATTCATGATCACCAGTTACTTCACCTTGAACTCATCATCACCTCATCTGTGTTTATCGTTTGAAAGAGTTCTTCTGTGTGACACCTTTATGAACTCGTAGACGCATCTTTCTCCTGCTCGAAGATGCCGTTTCAAGAAGCCTTTATCACCCTCAATGTTATGAGGTGCAAAAGTGTGTTTTATGCCTGATCAAGCCCCTTTCTGCTTAAAACGATTCCTGACCTCCCAAAGTCTAAACCGGTTCCTGTGCTTGAGTGGTTTTAGACATCCAAAACGCCACTTGCATTCTCACTTGAACCCATTTAACATCCTTTATTGGCTAATACAGATGCTGAGGTCTTATATCAAGCTCATTTTGCTGCTGGTGTGACGTTACAATAAAAATTATTGACCCGCTGACTTTTTAATGTGCATGTAATACTTGCATATGCATATGAGCGTATATCACGGCTCTTTGATCCGTCTGCTTGACCGTGGGCCGTCTCGGTCCCTGTGCTGCTTGACACAGTGGTGATTTAAAAGTCTGGCTGGCGTGCTGACGTTCAGCCCTGGAGGGTTCCTCTCCCTCTTAAATCTGCGGTCCAAAGATGCTGATTCCCAACGAGAGGGTGACCACATTAATTTCCACTGATTTAATCACAGTGCTGCAAAAATGACCTGCGACTGGCGAGAGAGCCTCTCCCTCCTTCCCACCATTCCGGGTGCATCCGAGGGGACACTTCAACAACAACATCCCACAATTGTAATTTTCTCAGCTCTCATTTCTCTCCTATCTACCATTCAGAGTTTCTTTTTCCATATCTCAGTCCTATTCATGAGATTCTTGAGACAGAACATGCTTTTTATTTCTTTTTTAAAAAGGTCAATTGTTTGTTTGTTGATTGGTTTTCGGGATATGATTATACTTTGGCTGCTTATCTCAGTTTCATAGTATGTATTGAATTCAGTGAAGGAACTTCCGTCCTTCCATCCATCCATCCATCCATCATAAATAATGACTGTCAACCTAATCCATTCTGTTATTGTTTACAATTTAATTAGATATCTTTAAGAAAGTTGACGGTTGACAGCTAACAGTGCTATGGGAGCATACTAACTGTACTGTTTTTTTATTTATTTATTTTTTTAAGTATTTTAGCTGAGACATTGTATTGACCAATCAGCACACAGAACCAGAGCTATAGTATGTGTTTTATAAAGCATATTCGATATTATGTTAATTTAGTGACACAGATGTGTTTCTTCCACACACAATGTGTTCCACACCTGCCTGAGTGGTGTAAATTGACAGTTTTATATTTTCCAAACCAACAGCAAATAAAATTAGCCCCCCATTTCCAGCAGTGTAACACGTTTGAATTTAATTTAGAGACTACAAAGGACAGAAGAAACACAGAGACACCATCTGGGAGAAGACCATTTGTTGTTGCGTACTGAACTCTCTGTACATCTGTGTGACAGTTTTAGTTAGTCTATGTGTCCTCATTATAGCATTGGACACTGAGGAAGATAGTGTTTTAATGCAATAATCCAAGAATGATCTTTTGGTAGTTTAATGGTGCATGTCACTTTAGTGGATGCTCTGATTATAATATTTATTTAATAATTTTTGTCAGCAGATTTTTTTCTTTCTTGGAGAATGGCATTATTGTCCATTGACAAGAAGAAAACATGAAGTGGATGTTAATTTGAATGTTTGAGTTACTGTTAGATTCCTCAAAATGATACACAAAAAAAAGTGTTATGGTCATGTTTTTTTTCACACAAAATCATTATTTTATTATTATAATGCTACATTTATTACTTAACCTCAAAATGTTATGACTTAATTCTTTTGAATTTATTTTCAAAAAGGCCTATTATGAAATTCTTTTCAAAACAGAGTTTAAAGTTTACAATGTAAATTTTATTTAATTTAATTTAACATGCTTCTAAAAAGCCACCATAAGTAGAAAGTAAATATTAATGGGCATTTTTAAGTGAATATAAAAAATGTTTGTATATAAAATGTCTAAAAAATGTTTTATCTATTCTAGATGTTTTTTTTTTTGTTTTTTGTTTTTTGTGGAGTTAAACTTGTAAGTCATTGCGATATCCAATTTGTGAGCTATGTTTTTTTTTTGTTTTTTTTTAAATCAAATTTCTATTGTGATTTTTATTTTATTTCCCAATTGGGATTTTTTTTTTTTTTTTTTTTTGAATAATTCATTGGGAAATTTTACTGAAACAATGATTTTTTAAAAAAACAATTAGAAAGGTCTTAGAAAAGTCCTCAATTCATTAGTCAAAAAGTGTGGAAACCCTGATAAAGAGTTCAGATGAGTATATTATGCTTGGAAAAATTTCACACAATTTTTTCCCTCCCAATATCTGCAACATTAAAAAGTGTAAGGAAAGTCAGAGGAAACTCATAGTTTTGTGACAGAGCGCACACTTTTCCCATGCAGGCTGTCGAACAAAAGCATCCTTGTATAAGAGGGTGTACGCCTCCACTTTTTCTCTTCCCTCTCTCTCTCCAATCCCCACTTTCATCCCTCTCTCCTCCGATCTCCCAGCTGACAGCCGCGATCCCTTCATCTTACATCTCTACACATTTTCTCTTACTCTCTCCTTCTCAAACTATCATACTACCTGTCTCTCTCTCTCTCGTGCCTCAGGTCTTCTTTTCCAATCAGCACAGAACACACCTGTTTTTGTTTGGAGTGTCTCTTTTATTTTTCTCACGCTTGACGGACTGCAGGGGCGAGGAGGGCAGGAAAGAATGGGAAAGAGGAGGCAAAGGAGGAGGAGACGTCTCACCAGGGGATGCAGGACAGATTCCTCTTTTATGAGGAGCGCTTGGTATTCGGGACATGGTCCGGCCTTTAGAGCCCTCGTGATTCATAGCAGGGGGTGTCACGGCCCATGGCGACGGTGTTAGGCGCCCGCGACAACGAGTTTTACAGAGCACCAATTTCTCTGCTTTAAAAGCATCTTCGGCAGAGGAGATAAAAAGGTCACCAGTGTTTAAGCCGCCTTCTGAAGATCTAATTGTGCTGCTGACTTTTGTCAGCATTTTGATATGAAAGCTTTTGAAAATGGCAGAACCCCGCGAGTGAGAGTGCATGAGGTTTTTTTTTTTCTTTTTTTCTTGAGGTGTGTGCACGCACAACCTGGTCTCTCTTATTCTCTGCCTGTATTGATTTGCCACTAGGAGAGTATTGAAGAAGGTCTTCATTTTTAATTAAAGTTCACAAAAGCCCATATTGCGAAGGCTAGCGGGCTTCTGACCCCAGCCTTTCTCTGCTCACTGCATAAGACCCGCGCTTCCTAATGCCGAGAAGGGGGGGTCATCGATGAGCTCAGGGCGTTGAAGTAACCTCTGATTTACAGCTCTCAGAAAGTCCAAGGTTTGAACATATTTCCCTACATGAGCTCCGATATTTCTTCTTTGATGCATTGTGCACATGAACGTGAGCTCCGGCTAAGTGTCGTCACATGGGGGCACTGTTAAGCTGTGCATTCGTGGAAATCAAGCCGTGCATCTCAAAATGGTTGCTGCATCCAAACACACACTCTCACACTCTTTTCTCTCTCTCATCTCCTCCTCTTCACCCTCATTGCACAGAAAACACATACATGGATTCAGTGGGCTTCTGAATGACACCATTTAGAAAGCGCTCTTTTATCAAGTGCCATAATGTATGGATTTAGTTTCCTTTCACAGGGGCTATCGGTGGGACTCTTGGTGAAATTGTGATGACACTTTACCCAATGATTGTGAGTTGTGTATAATTGGTCTTTAAAGCTCTTTCTTTCTCCGTCAGGCGTACGGGATGTCCGTGCTGCCGCTGAACCTGATTAAAGGCACGCGCAGCGTCCTGTACGAGCGGTTGGAGAACACAGAAGACATGGAGGATGTGGAGCACCAAATAGACAAGCTCAAAGCCAAGGTCTGTATGTGTGAACTGAATTCAGATCAGATCATCCTTTATTTAGGATGAGCCGCTGTCCTTCAGGTCAGTGGTTCACAACGGGTGGTTCTTGACCCAAAATTGGTCTGAGGATTGTCAAGAGATGCACATAAAGAATTCAACTGATCATGATACAGTGCCTTACCATTTTGTAATATTGCTGCCTTATGTTAAACTACTTTAAATTACTTTTTTTTCAAATCAATCTACACTCCATACACCACAATGACAAAGCTAAAAAAAAAAAAACAGGTTTGTGACATTTTTGCAAATTTATTAAAAATAAAAAAACTACAATAGTACACTTGAAATTTAGCTCAGGATCATTCCAGTTTCACTTGTAGATGTTACTACACTCAGGCACAAATTCAGGCACACACTTCTCAATAAAAGGTAAAGCAAAAACCAGGCCATGAAAGTCAAAAGAACTGCCTGTAGAGCTCAGAGACAGGATTGTGTCAAGACAACAAAAAAATGTGCATGCTGCATCGAAGGTTCACAGAAGCATATAGCCTCAATAAACCTTAATGGAAGTAGATTGGAAGAACCAGGACTCTTCCTAGAGCTGGCTTCCTGGCCAAACTGAGCAATCAATGGAGAAGTGCCTTGGTTAGAGTGGTGACCAAAAAGCTGATGGTCACTCTAGTCAAGCTTCATGATCATAAATGGAGATGGAAACTTACAGAAGGACAAACATCACTGCAGCTTTCACCCTGTTGCCCAAGATTGGTTGCCCACTGAAGCTAAGCAGGGTTGAGCCTGGTCAGTACCTGGATGGGAAACCTCCTGGGAAAACGAACTGCTAATAGGGGTGTTAGTGAGGTCAGCAGGAGGTGCTCACCCTGTGGTCTGTGTGGGTCCTAGCGCCCCAGTATAGTGATGGGGACACTATACTGTCAAAAAGCACCGTCCTTAGGATGAGACGTTAAACTGGGGTCCTGACTCTCTGTGGTCATTAAAAATTCCAGGATGTCCTTTGAAAAAAGAGTAGGGGTGCAACTTTGGCATCCTGGCCAAAATCACCCATTGTCCATCATCATGGCCTCCTAATTATCCTCATTTATATTCATATATTCATGACTCTGTCTCCTCTCCACCAGTGGCTGGTGTGTGGTAGGCTTTCTGGCGCAATATGGACGAAAATCCGGCACTGCTCATCACCTGCACAATACAATCCCAACCGTAAATTGCGATGGTGGCAGCATCATGCTGTGGGGGTTTTTTCCAGTGGCAAGGACTGGGGGATTATATAGATAGCCTTAATGAAAACCTAGTCCAGAAAACCTAACCCAATCGAACATCTCTGTAGAAACCTGAAAATGGCTGTCCACCTGACCGATCTTGAGACGATTTGAGATGAAGAATGGCAGGAAATTGCCAAATGCAGATGTGCAAAGCTTGTTGCATCAACAATGTACTTATTTAAATTTTTCTTTTCTAATAAATTTGCAAAGTTGTCACAAATCTGTTTTTTGCTTTGTCATTATGGTGTATGGAGTGTAGATTGATGTGAAAAAAGTCATATAAAATAGTTTAACATAAGGTTCAAATAAGCAATGAAGAACAAAAAAATGAAGGGGTTTAAATACTTTCGGAAGGCACTGTATATATAATTAAGAGACTTTTTTTACAGTATTAAAAAACCTTTTAGACCCTAAAACAGTTAGGATTGCAAAATCAATAGTCTTAGATGGAGAGAACTCTACAGTATTCTACAGTATTTTGGTGCAAATTCAGCTGTCATTTGGTTGACAAATGGCAGCTGAAGACAAATTAGGTAGAGGCCTGCATGGTCAGATTATTGGACGTTCCTCATCCACATAAACGATAAACTGAACACAAAAAAAGAAAAAAATACCCATAACTTTTATGTAACTTTTGTTTGTTTTTCTTACAAACAAAACTGTAACAGATTATGGCAGATCATTTAAAGTGGCCCTTGTATGCTATTTTAAAGGTTCCTAATTTTGTTTAGAGGTCTCCTACAACAGTTTTACATGCATCCAAGGTAAAAAAGCACTTTCATTTTCTCATAATATACATTTCACATCACCTCATTTCTCAATCTAAAAACGGTCTGATGGAAGATTCAGTCTCTCAAAACCCCTCCTTTCTGAGAGCCTCCTCTGCTCTGATTGGTCGACTGCTTACAGCACGTGTAAGAAACACACAACTTTGGAGGCTTCCTCAGCGCTTGATACACAGTGACATGAACAGATGGCGTCACCTTGTCCATATAAATTCCAGCAAGAGTCCTCATCCTTTTGAAGTGCATGCAAAGTGAATTTGCTGGGCTGAAAATGTCGACAACACAAACCAAACTCCTTCAGGCCTCTGCTACAACTACAGAGTTCGAGGGTGGATCACAGTAGACGTTGTTCGAGGGCAGCCAGTAAAGAGCATAGGCTGCATTATGCAAATGTATTACATTGTGACATAGGTTTGTAACATGAAGTGAGACTGAAATTATTGACTCATTTCGGCAGTTCAAAATCGATTCTATCTTTTAGGAGACAATAAATTTATTTGTCGTGCACTTTGATCTTTAAGACCTTTTCAGACCTTTCACATTCACAAACAGCTGTATTACACACTGCATGAAAGGTAATATTCGAAAAAGCATCATATGGGCACTTTAATTACATCATCAAATGCATGAATGCAAAAATGGATAAACAATGGTGCCAATTTCAGCTTTCTATGATCATTTATTGTCTGCCTAGAAAATCAACCCATTAAAATTCAAGAGACTTCTTGAATTTGAAACCAAACACTCTTACTTTAAAAACAATATAATCCAGTGTAAAACTTTTATGCAATAAGCCATTTTGTACTTTTCTCTTCAGTGTGCTGATGGGCGCCCTCTCTCCATGAGAGACCGGAGGAACCTCGAGGATCTTGAAGCCAAACTACAGATGCTTCATCGGCGGGGCCGTCACCTGGAGATTGCAGAGAGGAACTGCTGCAATAAAGTGGGCTCTGCTCTCCGCCCCATGAAGGTTTGTTCAGTTTTGCTTCAGAATCACTCCATTGATGTTTTAAAATTGCA
Source organism: Rhinichthys osculus (assembly GCA_029959095.1). Lineage (NCBI taxonomy): Eukaryota > Metazoa > Chordata > Actinopteri > Cypriniformes > Leuciscidae > Rhinichthys > Rhinichthys osculus. The sequence goes on along the minus strand of JARWKJ010000001.1, from coordinate 25,023,676 downwards.
CAAAATAGTTTTAAGGGTGAGTGAAAGGCTAAAATGTGACAAACAACTCAAAAAATAACATGCTGATAACTGTAACAATGATTTTTGGCAGATAAACTTGAGTAGACTTTGCAGTAGTTCAATATCAGGGCAGCTATTTTTTTAAGTTAGAAACATTTCTAAAACTCAAATTTTTGTTCAAACAGTAAATACTTCAAATCATAAACAGCTGTCTTCCCACACACTGACATATCCAGAGGTGACAGTTCTCTCTGATGGAGTAAGAGTGGCATTAGTAAGAGCTTCTAGAGATGCCAGACCGAGTTCAGCTCTTTGTGAACTGCAATCTTCACCCTGTTGCACCACATTTATCTGAAATCATTCAAATTGGTTGCATTTTCTCAAAAGTGTTCAAAGTCATGAAATCAAAATTGACCCCGTTTTCTTCCATAAAACATTTTCCTGCCTTTCATCAGAATGTTTTTTCTGCATCTGAAACAACTTTTTCTTTCCTTTTGATGTCAGTGTGGGGCAAATAGCTGTACATTTAAATCTTGCCAGTTTGGCAATGCAGTTCAAATTAATGAAGGTTACTTCAATGATTGTAAATGATACATTTTGATTCTGCCTGCAAACACTCATTCATTCACTCATTACTCATTAGTAAAATGGCTTACTGTTCCATGTTCACTTTAAAAGATTGTGCGATTAAAAGTTCTCATGCTATTAACTATCATACATTTTTTAGATAAGTTGCGTAAAGTGTAATTTACTTGGATAAAGTTTATGTAAGCATTGACTTAAATATAATGTATAATTACTTGCCAGCTGTATTTTCTTTTTTTCCCTTTTGATTTTTTTGAAGCATTTTCGCCATCTTGTCACTAATTAGTTTTTCAATTATTGTCACTATCCTATCTTGGCTCTATCAAGTCTAGTCTATGAAGGGGGAGGTGTGAAGGAAATTAATTTTCATGGCGACTTTGATATAACGCATACATTATAACTTCATTTAAATGCCAACACGTATTCCTAAGAGAATCAAGAAATCCTTTGGTTTTTATCACCTTGGCACAGGTTCGCCAAACTGAACAAACACTTTGCTAGATGCGTAATTTCTCTATTTGCTCTGTTTATGTCCAGCTAATGAAGCCAAATTCTGTAGATTGAATATATAATATTTATATTTATGCCTTTGGCAGCTCTTTTTTTAAATACGTGTGCTTACTGGGATTCAAACATATGACCTTGTTGTTGTTGAAAAACCATATGGTAACATGCTCAGATAATATTTAAAGAATATCTTGGCTGTTAATGTAAATGAGGACTGAGGCTATCAAGCTTCAAAATAACAAAATATGGGTAATGAAATGATGACAGAATTAAAATTTTAGATGAACTGTCCTTTTTAATATACACAAACTTCTCTGTAGTACTCCTGCGTTCCTCTAGTCTATCTTTAAAATGTTTGCCGTCTTCTATTCATTTGCTGGTTTTCAAATTCATTGCATCGTTTCTTCTCCCAGCATGCTGTGCACCAGAGGGGTTCCTTGTTTCTGTCTATAGTGGCCCTTTAGCAGCAGACATGAGCATGACACTATAATGATAGACTCCAGACTCTATTTATACCTAAACTAGGCTTGAGATTTACTAATTTCCTCACAAGAGCTTCAGGGGAAACGCATACTGAGAGAAATCTGTCTGCCAAACTGCTCTCTCCGTCACTCACTGCGCCTCGTTTACACCGTCACGTAGTTGAGAGCGCTTCGCTCATTTTAGTTTAGCATTTGTTGCTTACAGTCTTTGATTTACTGTTAAATTTAATGATTTAATGTAAAGGTTTTCAAAGCCCTCAAATATGTTCGAGGTCAACATCTCCTCTTCATATCCTCCAAGGGCTATTTTCACTTTGCGCTTCCTGCAGAGAAGTCTCACATGTACTTGTAGTTGTCGTTAACACAACATGTGTACTGATATTCAACACAGTTCTTGTCACAGTACGCCTTCCTGCGAGAGCCAATGACATCGCGTTACGGAGTCGCACGGCTGTAGAAAGTGAGGTCCGGTGGGTGGTTTGTTAACTGGAGCATGGGTGGTCCAATGGGGCGATTTGAGACGTGCGAGTCCCTACTGATGATTTTAGATCAATTCAGCTGTCAGCACAGACTAATAGATCGCACACACACGTTTGCATACAACAACACATGAACGCACACTTCTATTACCCTCTAATGTGGACCCGGCAGATGTGATTGATTCCATTAAGAGAGCAGGTTAATTGACCTAAATTCTGTATCAGATTGATTGATTAACTTTGATTGATTTTAATTATTGTGTTTACCGTTTCATCTTCAGAGGAAATTGGTTTAGAAAATTGAAAGTGGTGTATTGGAGGTGCTTGGGTATTTTAATGAGCCCCGAGAAAAGGGGAAACAACACTTACCATGCAAATTGCATGTATTTCCTTCATTTGAGACAAATAATAAACACATTGAATCTGTATTGCATACTTTACGTATAGTCATCATGGCGGTTCACTTGTAACCATAGAGCTGTAGTGGATGTACACGCTTTTTCACACATGTCAAAAGGTTCACACATTAGAACCCAGCAGGCCCCGGTTTGATGGCAGTGGCAGGTGGTCACGAGCCCAATTATAAAATAAAATAAACCTGTTTATGAAGCCTGAGTGAGTGTGATACCTACAGAGGCTTTCATTATCATTCAAAGGATATTAAAAAAAATCTCTCCTGTAATGCACTTTCAGACTGATAAAGCAGCCCTTGGCAAAGCTCAGAGCAAGGACGATTATGAACCGGGCCAATGTGACCAGGGGCATCTGACTGCCAGGGGCCTTGAGCGGTTCACTATGGCCCAACACGCAGAAACAATCCACTGAAGAACAGAGCTTGAATGTGCGCACACAAAAAATGAGAAACGCTAACCGTGCTCACCCTGAACACTTTATTACAGCTCTTCTTTTACATATTTATTGCACATATTGCATCTTTATATCTCATATTTGTGATATTGCTTCTTTTTTGGACATGGCATCTGAGTAGATGCTTGTGGAAACCTCTTCGACAGTCCACCAGACCTCTCTAAGGGGAACAAGAACATAGGAGAAACATTTCATGTAACCTTATGTAGGTACCGTCCTAAAGGGACTTAAAACAGGCACACATACTTTAGGTAGCTGTGTTTATATTGGGTATTGAAGTCTGTGGTTTGCATTCTGAATAATGAATTGAGTGATGCTGTAACTTTTGTTGTTATTAATGTACTCTTTGTCACGGTTATTACGGCTATAACTGCAAGCGTTTATTATTGGTATTACAGCAACAGCTTGAGACATAAATTCCTAATATACTCTTAGAATAGCTCCAGCTGTGTTTTTAACCACAAAGCGTAATTCCAGCATCACTAATAACTCGCAGTCATTGGTTTGAATTAGTTATAGATTATGTCTCGGAGGCAGATTGACGCTCATTGACAAATCTATCTTCTCGCTACAGTTCACAATCTGTCATATTGTTCTTGAGGGAAATCTGTGTCCAGTGCGAATGTCGCTTGCTTTAGTGGTTATTTGTAAGTAGTCAGAGTCGGTATTCGCATTGATGGACAGACATAGACAGACAGACAGATGTGTATAATCAATAGATAGATCGGTAGAACTTCTGTTTATATCTCTATAAGGCATTTTTAATTTGTTCTGAATTTGTTTGTTCTTTTTTTTTTTTTTCTTACTTTATTTTGAGAACATCTGGAGTGATTACCGCACATGTCAGGGTTTTGTTTACTCCTTCAAGTCAAGTCAAACAGACGTTGGAGGCCAGTCAACGGCAGCCGTTCAGTCTGGCATATTGGTTTTGTTTTGCTTTGTGGGTTGTGAGTGTTTGTGTCTCCATCTTTGTTCTTTTACTTTTTCCTCTGCAGTTCAGTCTGTTCTTTATGAGAGCTTGTGACCATGTTGCCCATATTACTCTTGGCGACTGTGTCAGGCTGAGGTGGGCCGCACCATATGGCCATGTGTAAAAAGTGACAACCTCTGGGTTAGATTTCAGTCCTCTACATAAACATTTGCTGCTGAAGTGTATATTTGTGTATACTTTCTAGTGTGTTTGTAAATCAATGTTGAGGAGTAGTGAAGTAATGTTGGAGATTTCATTTTAGCTATTTAGACTACATTTCTGTAAACCACTTCAAAAGAATCAATTCACTGATTTATTTAAAGGCATAGTTCACCCTAAAATGAAAATTCTGTCATTATTTACTCAATCTTATGTCACACCAAACCTGCATTACTGTCTTTCTTCAGAATTTGTGAAGAATATCCAGGCAACTCTTCAGTATTAATAAAGAAAATAAGTACTGAGGCTGTCAAGATCCACAATGACAGAACAACACAAAATAAGTATCATAAAATTAGTCCATGTGTCTCTGTATTCTAAGCTATACGATAGCTTTGTGTGTGAACAACTATCCTATATCTTTGTATGGCAGCAAAACACAAAGAATGCAGTGGTCATTTTTCCCATTCATTACAGTACATTCTTTATTATTCCGTGTGGAGAACAAAAATGGTCATATGGGTTTGGAATGTATCAGGAACTAAAGTCATATATTATATATAAAAAATCATATATGTCTATATTTAGTTGAATATGTATATTTATAATGTGTATGTTTTGTCAATTAATTTAATTACTAATTTAATTTAAATCTGTGTTATCTGTGTTGACAACAAATGCTGTCATCAAAAACGAGATCTTATATTGCATTATTGTGATGTGTTGTTCTGATTTTTTAAATAAATTTAAGAAATCTGTTAGTTTTATAATTAAATCAATTGATCAAAAGTGGCAGTAAAGAATTTTACATTGCTATAAAAGATTTCCATTTCAAATAAATGCTGTTCTTTTGAACTTTCTATCAGCTTATTAGAAACCAATTACATTTGAAAATATATGAACATAGAGTTATTTTGAATAGTAATAATATTTCTTTTCATGTTTTTTTTATCAAATACAGTGTTTTTTCTGGATATTCCACATGTTTTTTCTGGATAGTTTCTAAAGTAAAGTTACTAAACTTTTAAATTAGCTTGTCGAATTACTAACGTTGTCTCTTTTTATGTCTTGTCAGATCTTGCTCGGGGTCTTCTTCATCCTGGTGGCCCTTTTGTTATTCGTGACCTTGTTTATTTCCAAGTATGTTCCATCAACCTGCACGAAATGTCACACTGATTGAAACTGAAACTCTACTCCATCTAAATCGTCTTTCTTACATACACACATTCACATGTTACCAGCAAATGACTGGCCCTATTGAAAAGCTCTTGAAGAATGCCGTCCCCTTAGAGCACATTGCAATTGAGGGACATGTTGATTCAATGCTGGTGCGACCATAAATCTGTTGTTATTTTACACACATATTCATCAACACCTGCAGCACTCTAAATTAGCTCACACTTACAATGATGTACTATAGCAGACCATGGAGAACTGTGGTTAATGATGTTTCTAATTCAGTCTCTTATGTGATGATGTTGTTAAATGTGTTTGTCTTGTTGCAGTCTGGATAAAGCTTTACATTCAGCTGGTATCAGCACTGGATTTATCATCTTTGGGACCAACTTAACCAACCCTCTTAATGAGCTACTGCTGGCGCTGCAACCGGTGAGCAGCATCCTCTCTTTCTTTTGACTCAGAATCACATTTGTGTATTCCAGTACTAGTGGCAGGTTGTGTGCAACCAGAGTTGTGTAATGGCTCGGGAGGAGGAGGTGCCAGAAATGGAATGCATTGTTCGCTTTGGTTTTACTACGACACTTAGAAGTAGCAGCCGTGGATGTGTCGCAATAGATGTGAAGAATGCGATCTGCTCAGCATAGGCAGTTTCTGCCGAGACCAGCAGCAGTGAGAAATGCATGATTCTCTAATTGGCAAGTTCACACTGTCATTCAAAAAGTGTGGACACGCCTACTCATTCCTTATTATTGCTAGTTCCTTCATTTTTCAATTGTATTAAAGCCATTAAATCTATAAAATAACATAAATTGAAAGTATAAAAATTATGTATTAACCAATATATTTTGAATAAACTTCATGAGGGGCATCCCGAATACTGTTTTTTTTTTTTTTTTTTTTTTAAAGCAGTAGGCAAGGCAAGTTTATTTATATAGCACATTTCATACACAATGGTAATTCAAAGTGCTTTACATAGAAGAAAAAAATATCAAAAGAAATAAGAATAATTAAAACAGTTTAGAATGAAGAAATTAAAATAATCAAAAGAAATAAGAATAATTAAAACAGTTTAGAATATAAAAAATATATATATATATATATATAATACAGTCAGACGAACAGTGGCACAGTGCTCATTCAGTAAATGCATAGCTAAATAATACAAACAGTATCGAAAAGCTTTACATGAGTCCTAGACCCTGTGTTATAAAATTGTTATAAATAATTGTTCTAGCAAAAAATTGACAGCAAAATTTGAAATGAACACAACGGTTCAAAAGTTTGGGGTCATTAGTGCATTTTTTTTTAACGTTTTTGTACTCAATATGAGAAATCTCTTATGCAGTGTTGGAGAAAGTTACTTTTAAAGTCCTCCAATGGTGAAAATTAAGCTTTTATTGTTGTTTATATGTCTATGTGGTGTTTTTAATATGCTTTAAGACGAACCATGTGTAAATTCATAAGTCAACACCACTGCTGTGCTGAGTATTTTCTCCTTAAAACTGAAGTGAACCAAAGACAGTCTAATAAATGCTGTTTGAAATCGCTGGTGTTTCTGACATCACAAACTACCTTGTAACCAATCACGTCAACGAGTGGATCTCTGAGCTGGTGTGAGTGAGTGGAGGTGGGGCTAATTTGCATATTCATAGATAGAACCGCGTATACTAAGTAAGAGTTACATTCCAGCTATTTTAAGGCATGAAGAAAAATTTTTTCAAGGAAAAAACGTTTAAATATGTCATTCTGGTGATCAAATATTAGTTTTAAGGGATACTATTATTGACTACAGGGGGACTTTAAAAGTTATGCTTTACAATATTGCGTTACTCCCTAAAAATAAACTAATTGCATTACATAATTACTTTTTATGGGAATGCTTAAAATGCCCAGGGGGGCCGCAGCAAGTTGGAAGAAAAGTAAAAAAAAAAAGTAAAAAAAAAAAAAAAAAAAAGTAAAAATATTTATAATGTTTTACTTTTGCATTACTGGGCTGGGCTGCGCTTGCTTGTTTGTTTTTTTAATAACAAAAAAGTTCTATTTTTTGACAAATATAAAGGCCTTTTCACACCAAAAGTGAAATGAATACGCTTTAGGCTGAAGGAAATGCACCTTTACTCTCAATTTCTCTCAACATGGGGACTGGAGGGCTGTCAGTCAATAAATGGAAACACAACAAACTTAAATTTGATTACGTAACTCAAATTACTTGTAATGTGTGCAACAGGTTCACCAGCAGGGCTGCAATCATTCGAAGAAAATACAGTAAAAACAGTAACATTGTGAAATAATATTTGAAACAAAAAACAGTAATATTGTGAAATAGGATTTTAACAAAAAAAAAACAGTAATATCATAAAATTAATTTTAAAATGTAATGTTATTCTTGTGACGACAAAGCTTAATTTTCATCATCATTACTCCAGTTTTCAGTGTCACATGATCCTTCAGAAATCATTCTAATATGCTGATTTGGTGATCAAGAAACATTTCTTATTATTAAAGTTTCTGTGGAAACCGTGATGAATATTTATTTCAGGATTGTTATATCAATGTTTAAAAAGAAAAGCATTTATTTGTAATCGAAATCTTTTTTTAACTTTATAAGTGTCCTTGCTGATTAAAAGTGTTAATTTCTTTTCTTCTTTTTTTTTTTACATTTGCACATTTGCAAATCTCATTTCAAGTATTTAAGCAAAAAGTGTCAGATCAAAAGGTTTTTAACATCATGAGAAACAAAAATTCAGTCAAATTACCAATAATTTCCTCTAATTGGGCCATATTGATGTTGTGTAAAAATGACCTTGTTGAATATATCAACAATAAATATGATTTATATATATATATATATATATATATATATATATATATATATATGTTTAATTATAATTATATAATGCTAAACATATATTATTTAACTTGTGCAAAAATATTTTGCATTTATTAATAAATACTGTTTTATCAGTATATCAATATTTTATTTATACGCTGTTAGAAGGAAGTCAGTTTCACATTTATAGTACTCCAAATATTTCTATAATCATTTAAGGCCTAATATGTGTATATATAATTTATAAATTTTAAATAATTCTTTATTTTTACTTAAAATAATAGATTTTTTTAGTAAATAAAATATAATCAATAAAAAAAGTGATTTTTCATTACAAACCCAAATCCAATGTGAACTATTGGGCAAGGTTTGGGTAGCAGAATATTGATTCGATTTTTTTTAGTGTGATGAGACAGGTTACAATCCGAGGCCGTAAGTTTTTGTGCTAATTAAAGAAATCAGCACCCTTTAGATATGTATTTCACCGGATCTGACTAAACATTCACCTCGATCAGATTTTAAAAACATTTCTTATATTCATAATTCTTGACTGTTGTGGTTTCATCTAGTTTTTATCTAGTCAAAGCAGAAACCAGTAAATGTGTTGCCACTGAGCAACAATACCACAATCTACAAGTACAACAATGTACATTGACCCTAAACAGCTTGGCGCTTGGTCTGTGGCTGCTTGCCTCATAAAAAGATGTGATGACCTCTGAATTAAGTGCTATTATGAATTGGAAATAAGTACGCTTTTCATCATTTAGTGCTATTGGATGAGATTTTAAATCCTTCAATCTTTTTCAAGTAGTGCAATGATCAGTTTCCATGTGCTTGAATAAAATATGATCGCTTGTTTTATTCGCTACTTAAGATGGCTTGATTAAACCAAATTGTTCAGGAATCCAGACCATTGATTTCAGCAATTAGGCCATGTGAAAAGGGAAAAAGAAAAGTAATTTGCAAAGAGATAAGACATGCAGGCCAGAGAATTATTGCTCATGCTTCCAGAAACATTTCTAATTTGTGCTTTGTGATGTCACCGACCATATTCCATCCTTGAAATGAGGGCAACAGGTAAGGTCAGTGCGTGTTTTGCTCATTTTCAAAAAAAAGCATTTCAGCACCAGTGGAGTTATGGAGGACAAGCTGCCAACAGAAGAGGCATTGTCATTTGTACGAGCCAGCAGCTCTTCCAGGAAAAAGAGGACCATTTTTAGCTTGACTTTCAAACAGTTCTAACATGTACTTCCTGTGGCTCTTTTGAGAGGAAATGCATTGAAAATAGTCGGAATTGCTGAAAGATCACCTCAGAGTTGCGAAGCGATCCATCTCTCGCACAGGAGTGGCAGTATTTTAGGCCACCACTGAGAATGTGAGTGTGTATATATATATATCCTTTGTGCCTCCAGCATTGTGATGTTTGTGAACCATGCATCACTTACTCTACAAACCATTCTGGTACACAAGGAAAAGGCACTGAAAGCGGACAACACTTCCGGCCATCTTCATTGTCAAGTTAATAGTTCTTTTAGTTGATACTAAAGCCCGACACTAAGTGTTTGTTGTGTGTGTAGATGAACAGTGAGTATTTCGTAGTTCTGGAGTTGCCGCTGATGTTTCTCTTCCTCCTTCAGGTTTTCCCACTGGACTATGTTCTCATCACCACCATCACCATGTACTTTGTCTTCACCTCCATGGCCGGGATCCGTAACATGGGCATCTGGTTCTTCTGGATACAGGTGAGACACAACGTCGTTTCTTTTTCATCCTCATTTACCTGCTCTATTAGGGTTATTGTACTGAATTTTAGTGGTTAAAGTTTGTATAGGCCAAAGGTAGTTTAAAGGTATGTGAGTAAGGCAGGTTTTTGTTATCGATTCATATAATATAAGAACAATAACTATTGTATATATTAGGCCTGATTTATATATATATATATATATACACACAATTCATAATAAGTTAAATACATATTTAACTTTAATTAAAAAATTCATGTAATATATCAGCAATAAATATGGTATATTTTAGGCCTCATATAATTATTGATTTTTTTTGGAGTACTATAAATACTATAAATGTGAAAATGACTATCTAACAGTGTTATTATAGTGTGTATCAATTAGTAATACATATTTAACGTTACTAAAAAAATCATTAAAACAATTAAATCATTATTTTTAATTACAAATCGAAATCCAACGTGAACTGCTGGGTAAGTGTTGGGTAGCAGACCAACTCAGTAGCACACCGAGATTCATGGCTTGGAAGAATTTCTTGGAAGCTTTCTGATAATTAATTTGAACAACTTTACTTTGTGCCATAACGGCAGCTTTTGACCATTTTACTTTGAAAATATAGAGGCTCAAAACTGAAATGAAAACTTTTTTCCAAGTATCCACTATAGCAGTGAGGATGCTCTTAATCCAACATTATTTGTATGTATATATTGTATATGTACATTTCTGCAGTTCATAGTGCTGTAGACTCATAGCACTCAGCCATATCAGTAATATAAGGATGTTTTTGTTTCTTTTTGTGCAGCTGTATAAGATCAGGCCTCAGAGAACCCGACCGCAGGCCCTCCTCTTCCTCTGCATGATCCTCCTCCTCATCGTCCTCCACACCAGCTACATGATCTACAGTCTGGCCCCGCAATACGTCATGTACGGCAGCCAGAAATACCTGCTGCAGGTGAGATGTGGGTTTGTTTTGTGTAACAGTCAATCCCCTGTGCTGCGCTGCATGCGGATTACAGGATTACAGCTGTCTTATTGTGAGCAAACAGGGCCCACGCCGGTGACATAAGTGTGTAATGATCAACCCTTTACAAAGCAAGTGTCTGAAAGCATTTCAAAACCTTCTCTCCCGACTGTCTTCAAAAGCCATTAAAGGCCTTCCTGCATCTGTTATTTATTTATTTTTACTTCTTCAAAGGTCCGTACATTTATGTGATGTTAAAAACTGTCTGATGTCTTTGACCTGCTCAAGTGAGAACGCTTGCCCTCGTGTTCTTTTCTGCGAATCTATACATCCTTGTCATATGTAGCCTAGCAACTTTTAGCATGAAATCTGATCCAAGTTGCAGCTTATCCTGGCCAAGAACCACCCACTTAGACAGGAAGAGACCTTCAGACCTACACGTGACGCCTCCGTCCACACTTGTGCTAAATGATACCAGACGTTATAGATTATTGTGGGGGAAAAAACTCAACAGAAAGTTTGATAAAGCTAGCCAATCCAGGTGCACATGGCAGTTTCAGTCAGTGCTTGGCATTTTTATTTGCACTAGGCATCATGTGGTCATTGAACGGACTGTGAACGGCCCATGGGCATCTGAGGCTGAAACTGACAAACTCTTCATCGATCAAATCTGATTTCTGTTCACTGCCTGGAAGGGTAGCAGTCATTCTGCATATATCCAGTGGTGCATGTTATCCCGTTTGATTACTTCCAAAAGTTATGCCGCCTTTACGTAAATACAAGCTCAAATGAAGAATAATTTGACAAGCTGTCGGAAGGCTGATGGAGCAAAACTTCTGCTGAGGACAGAGAAGGAAGAACAGCTCGCGGCAAGATCAAACCCCCCGTTCTACTCGGCAAACATTGCAGCATGTGTCGAAATCTGACCAATTACATCTGTCCTTCGCACCTCTGCAGCATCAGTTGTAAATATTGAAACGAATAACCGAGAAATACATGTGCTTTGCAGGGTTTTGCGCCATGCACAATTGAATTAAAAATGCTTTTTAAATTCCAATTGAATTTCTGAATTGGAACTGAGGGAGCAAACAGGATGCAGAATTAGAGTTTAAATTTAAATGATAGAGAGAGTGATATACTTAAGTGCAATGAAAAGAAACTCATATAACTGTGATTTTTAGTAGATAGAAAAAAGTATTGTTTTAATTCATGTTAATGATGTATTATTTAATTGTTATTTTAAAAAAAATGTATCAAATGTTTATTATTTTGTTAATATGTATTTTTTTTATATTTATACATTTGGTTTTAATTTTGGCACACACAGTAGCAGATGGAAAAACATCCTGAGAAAGTATATTTTACACGTTAAAAAAAAAATCACCTGCAATAGTAAGATAAAATATGTGTATTGTATAAATAAATAATAGTGCATAAAGTATTTAAATATGAGTATACTAGATAGATTAATGAATCCTGCACAATAAGACCAGGAATGTGTATTAAGAAAGAAAATAGTATCACTTCTAAATTCATGTGATATTAAATGGCGAAACACGTGGAGATTTATGAATCTGGAGACAGTATGAATCAGATTTTTGCAAGCATAATTTATTTATAAAATTAATTATTTCACTCATTATTAGACTAACCCATATAGTTCACGTATTTACTTTTAAACAAGTGAGGTTTAGTCATACTCATAAACATCAGTATATTATCTCTAAGCACATGTAAAGAATGTGTAATTGAAACTGTATTTGAATTTCTGAACACATTCCCATAATAGAATAACCCAAAAAGTCAGTCTTCCTCTTATAATTAGTATGTGTCGTAGGGAATTCTGCAGAATGAGTCAGTCAGAACTTTGTTTGCTTTGTTTTCAGTATTCTTGTAAGAGAGGGTTCTAGAAATATAAGTGTTGTTTGTACTTTAGTCTGTTGTTTTAGCACCAGTTTACTTAATGAATTTTGCCAATTGGGTTTGATTATAAAGCGGCTCTTTAAAAAGACGAAAGTGTGCTCGACAACACTACAATGTTACATATATGGCAGGTTAAATTGCTCTTCTCCATCATCTGATGAATTACTACTGCCATCAATGCAAACATCTTTTTTTTTTTTTTTTATGAAATAGCTTTTACTGCTTGCTTTCCCTTTAGCGCTAATAGTGCCATTCACATATCATTGTGCCAGGAATATAGAATAGAGTTTTTTTAATAAGGTGCAGTGTAATAAGTCTAATTTAAATAGAAAGGAGGCATTGTAAAGATTTATAATGACTTAATTTAAACACTGCGAGGCTATTAAACTGGATTGCGGGGGATTAGTGAATATGATTTTACACTGAAATAATGTGCACATAACTGTCTTGTGTATTTGTCCCAGAATGTAGTAAGTTATCAAGTGAGCATGAAAAAAGAGACAAATATCATATCTGTCACATTGCTAATGTCTTATTCTCATGTAAAAAAAAAAAAAAAAACTAAAGCAAATTGCATAGGGTTAACTTGCTTGCAGTTAGAGTCATATTCCATAGATCAGTTTGGTCTTATTGTTTTGGGCTGTTTTTTGTCCCCAGACCCCAGTACCTACAGCAAACTCATCACAGGGCAATCACTCTGCTGCCATCACCAAGATATGCGACGCAGACGCTCCTGAAGGTAAGACTGGTATTGTTTATCACCCACAGAGTGACCAACGTCAGTGGATGACGGTTCATCATTCCATATAGGAAGGTTGATGAGAGGTTTAAAGAGAGAGGAATATCATAGAAGCTATCGAATAATAACAGAGGTCGTTTACGTAGAAGTGTTAAATGTACAGTAGCAAAAAAAGCCTCTAAAATTCTACGGGGAGGGCAGAAAAGGGTCATGTATTTTTTGTCTTTTGACAAAAAACCTTGATTTTAGTAGCAAAAAACTTTACTAATATTATAAGTGAACGTCAGGTGAAAAGGGCAGTGTGTGGCTCCTTTAAAGAGTCTTTGGCTGTAGAGATGTGAACACCCACATTTCCTGCACCTTGGTTCCTTAAGTATTGTTTCCAACTTTCCATGCATCATCTCTGCTATTAAAAACAAAAAAACAAAAGTAAAGATTTCTAAGCCATGTCCTGAATCAACCAACTCTGAGATGAATGTCTACAACACAAATTTTGAATTAAAGCAAAAATAAATAAAACAATTGTAAATCTAAAAAAAAATACAAAAGAGTGCTTATTTTTAAATAAATTATTACTTTTATTCAGACTCTTTATACTTTTAGTTGTTTACATATGTTTATATTTCAGAATTTCTATTTCAAATAAAGTTCTTTTAATTAAGTTTTTTTTTAACTTTCTGTTCATCAAAGAATCCTGAAATAAATGTATCACTGTTTCCTCAAAAATATTAAGCAGCACAACTGTTTTCAATATTGATAATAATAATTTAAAAAAAAAAAAACATTTATTGAGCAGCACATCAGCATATTAGAATGATTTCTGAAGGATCATGTGACACTGAAGACTGGAGTAATGATGCTGAATATTCAGCTTTACCATCACAGGAATAAAATACATTTTAAAATGTATTATTTGTACACAGTTCTTTTAAATTGTAATCACAATTCAAAATATTACTGTTTTTACTGTATTTTTGATCAAATAAATGCAGCCTTGGTGAGCTGAGAGACTGAGAAACATTTGAAAAATCTTACCGCAAACTTTTGAACACGTGTGTACTTTGTTATACATACTATGCAAATGAATCAAAATGAATCAGTATAATATAAAACAATAAATGTGTAAATATAAAAGCAATATTTTAAGTTTATTGCAAAATAACCATTTGTATGCAAGTACTGTAGCTTGACAGGCCCGATTACATCGTTCACGGTGCTTCGTGAGATTGGATCTCTTCTGCCACGATTTACGTTTTCATGGTAACAGCAATTAGTGTCTTCAGAATTATGTTGGCAGTTTAGTTCTTCATTGGGAATTTTGCAATTAAATAACTGAAATCACACTTACGGTTTCTAAAGAAGCATATATCATCCATTAACAACCTCAGAGCTCATAGTAGGTCTTGTTTGAAAGATTTATATGTTATTGTTGAACATCAGTTTCTCTGTGGAGAAAATGAATGTGATTTTTACTTCTGGAACCCAACGGTTGTGCTGTTCTCGCCCATTATGCAACCGTCTGATATTTACTTGTTCTTTCTGAACTGTTTGTGTCCTCGATTACAGTGAGGTGGCCATGCAAATACAAGCTAGACTATATATCAGTCGCCCCCTGATCCAAACAGTTCTAAATATTTATTTGTATGTCCGTTATAAAGAGATGAGCCGAGTGCTCAGTAAATAGAATGAAATGGATTTTTGCAGAGGACAGTTTGCATATAAGAGGCAGCAGCTATTAATGATGATAGATGTGAGATGAAATCGTAAACCAGCAGGAGACAGTCTCAGAATCTGAATAGGAGATAAAAATGGCTTCAGGTGCGACGGACCATTGCGTTTTTGTACTGCTGTATCCGTTTTAACATTTCCGACTGTTTGGTTTCGTGTGCTCAGTCATTGAGGAAAGACAATGTCTTGATAATACAAAGATATGCCTGCAGAAAATGACCCTTGCAGCTTTGCTCGGTTTTCATTACGATGTCTGTCAGAGAGAAATCTACATTAATTAAAATGCTGTAAAATTAGTGGCTTAAACCAGCGAAAGTGTTAATTACGATCTATAAGGTTAATTGCCACCATACATTTGCAGTCAATTGCCGATAGATCTGTGTGTTTTGAGTGTGCAGTGCACAAAGGCAGCATCTACTCCAATGCATTATAGAGACTGCAGTCAGAGATTGTATTCTCATGATGGCAGAAGGGGGAAAATGTGATTTAAAAGTACCGGATTTACAGTAAAAGCTTTGATTTAATGTTTTAACAGCGAGATGTCATGCGATGCATTGTGACTAGTGATTTTAAGCTCTTCAACATCTAGTTAATTTAATACTAGGTTTGTCTCTCCGTGTGTTTTTGACACATTTTATGAGATCAACTTCAAACCCTGGGAAATAGAGCTATAAGTTATTCCTTAATGTCACGGTGGATTCAGATGGGATTGGTTATGGTTTGAAATACTGCCATCCAGCCTGAGTGTGCAGTCATGATACTGTTTTCCATCCAGAGGAGGGCACTCCGATATTACAATCCAATCTCATTGAAGGATATTGGAATAATAGTGAAATCAAAAATATTAATATGCAATTGGATCAGTGAACCAAGAAGAAGTGGCCAATCTTCTTTAATGTCCTTAAGACGTGTCCCCCATCAGCTGTAACCTTTCCTAAAATACACCTCCCTGTGCTGGGCTATATTCCACCTTCTAATTGCTTCTCACTCTCTTCAAGTCCTCGGATTCTGCCAGAATATCATACTGACAGGCTAAGAATTTCCTGTACTCCCCTTTTTTATAGAAAATTCAGGTCATGTTAGACCTGACTTCAGCCGCAAAATGATCGTATTAGCTATCTTTCTGAAGTAAATGTAAGTGTTGCTTGCTCAAAACTCACTCCCACGGTAGTTGCTATGCGGTTGCTAAATTGTTCTGATTCTGAATAGCTTAAAACATGTTTCTTTGCTGTTGCTAGGGTGTTCAATGTGGTCGCTAGGCAGTTGCTGCAGTGTTCAACATGGTTTTAGCATGTTTCTACACTCTTACATCTCGGATCCATTCAGGGTAAGTATATCGTGAGCTTAGAATTATAAGGTTCTATCTCCGTTTAGGGTAGTTCTGAGATATTGAGCATCAAAGTTTTTACACCCCTGCTGTTTTGTGAGATGGAACCTTTTTATTTTATTAATAACTACTAACAAAATATTTTTTTTACAAAAATAACACCACACAGGCATTAATAAACACCTAATGGATAAGATTATGTCAAAAACTCAATTTCGACCAAAAGTGGAGATAGAACCTTATAATTCTAAGCTCACGATATGCCACTTGTTTTATCGCCTGCCAGGTGAAAAGAAAAAGCCAGATTGCTCTATACAGTAATACAGCACACCTCTCCGCAACAAGCCGCATGATTTGAAGTATCATCATGTTCGTAGCACAAACGGTACGAGTTGTACATGCTGTTCAAATCCCTAACCTTTAGCAACAATAATTATGATGTTTTCATTAGGAAATAACTCTAATAATAAGATGACAGAAAAAGATTAACAAAAAAAAACAGTAGAAGATGGTTGTGTTGCATTAGTCTGTGCCTGCGTGAACACTTCCCCATATGCCTCCTTCAAACAATGCTTTGTATCATAACCCAATTAAGTCTCTCAAAGCCAAAATGAGGCGCTGTCTCGCACAATGGAGGATAAATCTGTGCAACAGAAGTTGCTCTGCGGGTCACCCGAAATTGATCCATCTCCAGTTGATTCACATTTTAGAACCAGCGTAGTTTTAAGCCGTCTGCTTGCCAACCAGCACAGCCTCCCAATCTGTTTGTGTGGGTTTTGGCCTTTTCCCATCTGCAGTCGGTCAGCGGAGCCCAGTCATTGTGTTTCTGCCACCTACCCATCATCAGCAAAACGCCTCATTACTGGTTTCAGATAGAACAGCGCAAGACAATCTGCACACCGTCCATTAGCACGGGACTCTCCATCGCTTCACCGTGGGAGATGTGATTTCCATTTGCTTTTATTTGAATTACTGTTCACATCAGTGTGATATAGCTTTTGGTGAAATGCTTAGAAAAAAAGCATGGTGCAATAAAAGGTTTTTGACAATCTGCATCAATCTGGAAAGCATTTGAAATTTTCCTCGATATTATCTCATTTTATTTTAACCAAGTTTCCTCTACTGAGGTTTGAATCCATTAGGCATGCTGAGTGGAATTAAAAGCTCCCAGCAGTTTGTTTGTGGCACAAGTTAATCGCTTATTTTAATTTTTTCTTATATTTCTGAATCATCTGTCTCTATCTTTCTCCAGATGGTGTATCGCATTAAATATTTGACTGTTCCTGTGGTTGCCTCTGATATTGAGACTCTCGCCTCATTATCGGGGTTTGATTTCTGTGATTGGAGTCGCTGGCGGCTGTTTTTCACCCCGAATGATTTCTCAGATCGTTGCAGTGAAGTCAAATTTGTTGTCTTTGTTCTAGATGATAGGAACAGGCTAACGGTTGATTTTCCACGCCTGAGTCCAAAAATAGACTGTTTTTGATCCGCTTAATGATGCAGAGAGCTGGTCAGCTTGGTTGAGAAAGTGAGCACAAATGATAGTTATGTGTTGACATGATTTATGGCTGTGTAACGTCCGGTAGAGGTCATTCAAGTGAACATCATTCAACAGCCAATCAGATGAATGATAGATAGACCAGCTGTAACAAAGTCTACTTGATATTTGGGCAACTGGATGAATCAGCGTTTCATGTTGATTATAAGATGGTTTGAACGTTCAACAAATAGGCTACGCTTTGGTCCCTTAATATATATATATATCAAAATGAATAAATAAATAAAAATGATGGACACGCGCTGCTCAGTCCATCTCAGAGCCAGGAGCTGACCTGTTCCCACACAAGTCCCCATCCTCCAATCTTTGCTGGTCCTGTCCGCAAATCTGCTTCCTCCGACGTTCCCGCCTGACTTCCTTGTCCCATCTCCTCCACTGGTTGTGGCCAGTCCTCTGGATCCGTCGGCTCCGCTGTTGTTGTTCAGCTCCTCGGCTCTGCCCCCGTCTTTAGCTCCATGCGTCTTGTCATCTGCACTTCGAGCCTCCAGTCCCATGTCTCAACCTCGGCCTGTGGGCCCATCGGCTCTGCCCCGGCTCTGCGTTCCCTCGTCTCCACTGTAGCCTGTCTGCACTGTGACTCCTCCGGTCTCCTTCGTCCCTTCAGATCAGCCTTGCTCGATCTTCTCTCAGATTCCGCCAAGGACTCTCGGATCTCCGGCTGCGCCTCTCCCCTCCACCCCTTGGCTCCACCAGGCTTATCCCTTCGCCTGGTCAGCCGAGTCCCTGTCTCTGCCTCAGTTCCATGAGCCAGCAGCTCCACCTTGGGCTTCCGGGCCGTGGATGCTGCTCTGGTCCGTCGGTCTTGGTAGTTTCTATGGCTAAACATTAGTTTTCATTCGGTTCAGATGTTCCTGTCTAGTTCCCTTGTTCAACCTGTGTAAATACTTCCTGTTTTGTTTGTATATAGGCTTGATAAAGGCTTGAAATATCTCACTTTGCATGTAATGAGTCTAGATAATATATTAGTTTCACCTTTTAAGTTGAATTACTGAAATAAATGAACTTTTGCACGATATTAAAACATTTCGAGTTTCGCCTGTAGTGGTTGTGTTCCCTGCTATTCTCTGCTACGCTAGTCTGTTTTGAGTATTATGGATTAAAGAGATCAAACTTTCCTTGGATTATTCTTGTTTTGCGATTTATATACAGTACAGCTACTTCTGACAATATGTGCATCCTTTTTTGTACTTCTGCCATATGCATTTTTAATTTATTTTACAAAACATTCAGGTTTGATTTAGCTCACTTAATGTGCCATGTTAATGTGTCACAGATGTATGTATATTATTATATTGACTAATTATGCTTTCTATATAATTAGATTATATTAGGTTTTAAAATCCTCAATCAGACTACAGGTTTTTTTTTTTTTATTGATTATACTAATTACAAAATATTCACATAATAGCAGTAAGTTAGTCATCATTTATTGAGTAATTTATTGAGTTTCCCTAATCCTTCCTATCTAAAAAATAAATAAAATAAAAAGTCCATTGCTTATGGAAAATCTTCTCGTTTTGTGAAATTGCACACACAGATCGGCCACCAGTTATGCGACTATAATTACACAGAAAATGAAGTGGCCATCTTTTATTTTAAAATTATTTATTTATTTAAATGTAATGTTTTTAAGATTTAATTAATAATAATTATAAACTTTTCATAAATGTACAAACCCCTTGTAGTTCCTCCACTAACCCCAGTTTAGGAAACCCTTAGGTAATGGAATTTTCTTTTCTCTTTTGATTATTTTTATATCAATATGATAAGGTGGCAAGTTAGGTCAAAAGAAGTGTAAAAGTAATCAAAATGTAGTAAGATTTTTTTTCCTAAAATTTCTATTTTTGTAGAAAATAGAACCTACAAAGGCTGAGAACCTCCTTTTATTTTTTAAAAGAGTTTCTGGCCTTTTTTATGTGTGTGCTGGTCACAAAATTCATTTTTTTCCCCGGCAGTTTGGATGCTGATATGGTCGTAGGGATTAATTTGATGCTCATGAACACAAAAGTGTCCCTTGTTGAGCTCTTTTTTGTCTTAAAGAGAAATGAAGGACTCGTCTTTTCTTCTTTCAAAGAGTAATAAATGACAAAAAGCATGTTACGACAGAGTGCCTCAAGTAGCTGCTTAATTATTGTAATTGAATGAGTAATCAATTCAGCCGTTTCCTCAATTCTCTCCAGACTCTACTCTCAACCTATCATCTGTCACTTTGAGACCCTTGATGAGAAGAGAGTTTCCTGGCTTCGTCCTCTCCGTTCCTGTTGACCTGCAGCAAAAACCTGCCCTGCTAGCTGGCCTGTAGATGAAAGAATTGAATAATATCGACTTTTTTCTCGCCCTCCCTGCTTTTGTTGCCGTTTTTCATCTGCAGTCCACTCGCTCTGCCAGATCGTTCCCTCTTGTGCAGCAACCCGATTCTTCTCATCACTCTGGAAGCTGCTCTGTCTTGCGTAACAGCCGTTGCACAACCAGGCGTGAGTGGGTGGAAGTGTCAAGCAGGGAGAACACATGCGACAGGGAGGGCGCGGTATCCAACCGAGAGCATCTCTCCCCGCAGGGTCCGGCCCGTGCTCTCGAACCCCGCCACTTCCACGCCTCAAGTCGACAGAGCAAGAGGCGAGTCCTGCTCCACAGAGCACA
Organism: Rhinichthys osculus; assembly: GCA_029959095.1. Taxonomy (NCBI): domain Eukaryota; kingdom Metazoa; phylum Chordata; class Actinopteri; order Cypriniformes; family Leuciscidae; genus Rhinichthys; species Rhinichthys osculus. The sequence continues at coordinate 25,002,997 of JARWKJ010000001.1, read as the reverse complement.
GCTTGGATTGGCAATAATGCCAGGGTTGGGTTGTCCTTCAAGCGTAAGAGGAAGTGCTTTGTGTTTGAGTGATGGAGAGTGTCAATTAGTGCCGGGCGGTATGATGGGATATACCCTGCGACAGGAATGTGTCATCCGGTAAGGTAGTAGATATATTTGTGTTACTGGTAGTCAGCAGGACTGCTTTACATTATTTTCACGTGAAAGTCAAATACGAATAAATGTGAAAATACAGAGGGTGACATCCTAAACAAGTCAAAATGTGGAAGAACTTGTTATTATTGGGTGCTGTATTAAGAGTTTAGTTGCTTACAGTTGCCAAGCAACGTCACAACTTGACACATTTATATAGACTTCAGTTGATGTGCAGTTATAGATTCAAATTCAATTCAAATTTATTTGTATAGCGCTTTTCACAATACATATTGTTTCAAAGCAGCTTTACAGAAAGTGATGTGCAGTTATAGATGCAGATATTGACTATTTTATGGCTTTGAACGTGGCATTCAATCAGAATTTCAAGTTTGTATTTGTTTTGACATCCGACACACAGTCAAACCAAAAACTATTCGGACACCAGATATCATTTTTGATATTTTTTTACTAGTGGGTGCAGGACACTATAGTTCATTTATGTAAGTGAGGATAGTAAAATAAAGTAAACTGTGACATATTATACCCAACAATTCTTCATACAGTGGACTACCAGTAAAATTGATAAAAATTTGGGACCAAAAATGATTCAGACACTTTGACCTGAGCATGTTTTGCTTAAGAGTTTTTTTTTTTCTTTAATTGCTAATGCAACCTTTTTACACCACAGACTGAACAAAATTAAGCATTGCTTGCTAATTGGTTGACCTAAATTGGTATTATCTAATCATGTACTTAAATTTAACTGCTGACAGATATTCAACCTAATTCATTTGTGAAGAAGGATGGCCATAACCAGTGAAATATCAACTGATGTGATAACTCTTGAGTTCTTGTCATATTTTATTTCCATTTTCTAAACTATAGCGAATAAACTGTGATAATGTGAGAAATGTTGAAGGTGTTGGTTCGACTGTAAATTCTAGGGCTGTGCGATTTAACCATAATTTTTTATTTTGGCTTCAAACGATTATGAAAACATGATAATTGAAATAAAGTGATTATTGTTCCCTGTTCCTTTCGGTGCGTTTTTGGCCCTCCTTAATGTCCAATCAAAGTGAAGGAACATGTTTGATATTATAAAGTGTTATTAAGCTGCACATTAAGCTATGAAAGAACTCTGTTTCTGTTTCTGTATGTGCTTTGGGCTTAGGATACATGCTCAAACTGTCACATACACACAAAATATGGTGAGTATTCTCATAAACACAGTCAGTTATGTCTTAAGCGAACAACAGTTGGGAAACAAATCGGATGCGTGCCAGTATATTAGATCCGTGCATTCGGTCCTAAACTGACAGCAACCTTATAAACCTGCTGCAGTCTCTGTCATTAATGTTAATAAAATAATAATAAAAATAGGACAAATCACTCACTGACCTTGACTGAATCACTTTAGTAGCTGCAATATGAATTCATTTAAATTTAATTCATACAGTGAAGGCAGTGCAGTGTTGCAGTATGCAGTTTTCTTTTTTTTTAAACTAGGCTATTTGCTGAATGTTATACTGTTAGATATTTACATGAAAAACATTATTTCGTTTTTGTATTTTTTCTATTGTATTTGTCCTATTGTTTGTAATTTTCTTCTTTGTTTTTATTGTATTACTGACTGTCAACTTTTCTTTAATAATAGATTTTTTTATCCTACATTAGTTAGTCTCTGCTTTTGTATCGAAATTGGTCTCAAGGTTTGTGAAATTTCACTGGTATCTAAATGTTATTATCAAAGCAACCTTACTTCCAGCAAAATATGCTTTATATACTGTATATCGCTATTGTAAAAAAAAAAAAAAAAAAAAAACTAGTGTAAGATTTTGGTCATCTCGTTCACTAACCATGTTAAATAATTGTGATTACAATATTGGCCAAAATAATTGTGATTATGATTTTTGCCATAATTGAGCAGCTACTTATTTGTTATTTGAATATGTTTATGAATGATATACTTATATGTTTGTGTGCACACATACTTTTATTATGAAATATTTAGTGAATTCAGTTCTCTTTCACGTGTTGAATAGTCAGATAGATGCACAATAATGTCAAAATGCCCGTCATGTTGAGTAGTCGCATAAACATAAAAATATTATTGCTGCGTCCCAATTTGCATACGTTCTGTGCTAAATATTATTCTAAATTAGAATTAGTGTGTCCCAGATCGTAGTATGTTGAAATGAGTATTCCAAAGATACCTGGATGGTCTACTTTTTCCAGTTTGAATCCGAAGTGCAGATTTGTGCACACTCTAACGGTTAATATTGCCCACAACCCATTGGCAGATATGCAAATATGGCAGATTGAGTCCGACGGTTAACTAGAGAGGTTTAGATAAATAGGTTTGAGTGATTAATCAAAATATAACCTGACGAAAAGATATTTATGTTACCCACATTATATTTTAATCTGCAACAGCATTGTGAACTTTTGTAATTATACGTTTGGTCGTAGACATGCACCTAAATTTCTCTCCGAAACTAAGTTAAATTGAAAATGGAGGATTTTAACTGTGACAAGATAATTGACAGGGCAGCTAACAGGATGCACGTAACACGATTATGAAGTAGTATGTCCCAAAGCTTGCCTAGTCTTCTGCTATACACTCAAAAATATGTACTTTATCTTCACAAAAACAGTACATACTTTTAGGGCATAGTATAAGTAGATGAATTGGGACGCAGAATGTCTTAATTTAACGTATCCAGTTGAGTGAAAACCGGATGTGTGTCTGTAAATTGGATCTGTGCATTCAGTCTTAAAGGGGCAGCAGCATAATGAACTGCTGTCTGTCTCATTAATGTTAATCAAACAACAAAAGTGAAAATGACTCCTCTTGACTGAATCACTTTTGTGTCTTTATTAAGAATCATTTCATATTTCATTCATACAATAAAGCCTATGCAGTGTTTTAGTTATACACTTGATTTGTTCAATTTATGTAGTAGTCTATTTCTTATTACATGTTAAAGCTGCAGTCCATAGTTTTTCCTCTTTGTCGCCATCTCTGTTGGAATCTGCTTGGAATCTGCAATTGCAGTTATTCACGGAATTATCAACTTTACGTGGGTTGTGCCTCGGCATGGCACAGTGTGGATGAATCCAATGTTTTGAGGAGAGTGTGTGGCTGTCAGTCACTGCGCCGGTGTGGATACTGTCATTCAGAATCACAGATTATACTTTTTGGAAGTATGACCAACATAAGAATTTTACCGGAAAATGTCATTTGAACAAGTAACATCCACTTTTGTTCTGACCAACTAAGGGAAAAAAGCATTGCAGTAAATTGCGCTGATTAAATCTAACGATCGCTTATCATATCACGTCAAACCGTGCAAATTATACTTTGTTCTCAAATTCACAACATCAGCATTGCGTGACTACATTTCAGTTTCCATTTCTGTCGAGTCTAATTTCTAATTGTCATACAAACAAATTAATGTTCCTCAGAACTGGTTCTCTTTGAAATACAAACACACGTATCTGTAATCAGATGCATATTTAAACCTGGAATATAATCAAATTTTTACCTTTCAAAAGCCCTTCCGATATGTATCCTTGTTTTCGCGTTGCAGTCTCTTTTTTTCTGTTGCAACTCCGAAGTCCAAAGTCTTTTGTATTTTATAACAGGTGAATCTCCAGTTGTCACTGGTGATTGTCGTTTGAACCTTTCTGGATCTGCCATCAAATTGATAAGTTTAATTATATCAAGTGCTGTGAGAAAAGGCTATAAATCTCCACCTCCAACATCCTCACACGCAATATAGCCTACTAGCCGAGACTCCTTTATGTGTGCAGATGTGACGTAATGACGCAAAGACATGCTCGAATTTCCCGTGGAAATCCACCAGTACCACTGGAATTAAAAACATTATTACAAGCTTACCGTTTTGAATCGAGCTAAGGCGAGCAGATAAGTTTTGAACACTGGCTGGTTATGTACTTGCTCAAAAATGTATTTTGGATAATTTTTAACCCAAAAAAGTTACGGACTGCAGCTTTTATTAAACCCACTACAGCTGAAAAAAATAAAGTTTATTTAATTTGTATCTTTGCTCTATTGTATTTGTCCTACTGTTTGTAATTTGCTTCTTTGTACTTATTTTTAATAATAAAAATAGCAATTTTTATTTTATTTATATATATGATTTCCATTACACGAGAGTAGATGTTAAAACTTCATGCTGATTTGCACTCGGGTTTCGCCAAGATAAGCACCAACTTAGACGTAGCTTTACAGTAACCTATGCGTCTCTATCCATTTACGCTTCCTTCCATATGGTGATGTGAATATCCTTCTGTCTGGTGTTAATGGCTGAAGTATATTTCCTGGCGCGTCAGCACACACAGCGGCTGCGATGCTGGCTCCGGGGATCAACCACAGTGCGGTCTCCCCAGTGGATCAGCATGACAACCGTCTGGATTGAGCTGAGTAAGGTACATCTCTGGAGTCTTCAAGTGGGCACCTTCCGTCCTCAGTGTTTCGTCGACTAGCCCACGACACCTCAAGAGGGCTCGACAGTGATTCTGGCGTCACAGAGTCACCCCCCTCTGTCCCCCACTCAACTTAGCCCAGCTTACTTACCTGTACATCAGCGTTTCTTTCTTTCTATTGTGCTTGATATCCCTCCTGCTGCTGAGGTTGGTCCTTCCTCATAGTTCAGTGGCATAAACCCTTGATGTGACCTAACCACAATCTCCTAACCATAATCTCTAACGCCACAATCTCATTGCAACCCGACCATACGCGCCAACCCGTTTGACTAGAGCTGTCGAAGCCCCACTGTCATCGTTAAAGCAGGTTCAGTGGCAACGGTTCCGTATGGCATACAACCTAATAACCCGACCATACGCGCCAACCCGTTTGACTAAGGCTGTTAATGCCCCCACTGTCGTTGTTAATGCAGGTTCAGTTGCAACGGTTCCTAATGGCATTCTGCCTACTGCAAAACACAGCAATATCTGTCCAACACAAATCCTCATTCACGCAAAATACAGTACACGGGATTGTAATAACTATAACTATGCAAACTATACAAATAATCCAACAGACTCTTCAAGTTTTTCAAGAATTCTTCGAAACCGTAGTGTGGCGGCCTGTACACAGCCAGCTAGAATCTTTCCGTCTCAACCACAGCCAGTTGCTGCTCCTCGCTGCTGCTTCAGATAAGTTCTTTACTGTGCGACGCAACTCTTGGCCACTGAAACGACGTCTCTGAGAAACCGGGTTGTAGAGTGTGCCACAAATCATCGGCAACCCACTTCCACTGGATAAACCCGGACTCTCCATCCTCACTGTTCTGCTTCAGCGGCCAGATGAGCATACCGCAGTTTCTTCCTCTCATACGCCTCATCTACAGCATCCTCCCATGGCACTGTTAACTCTATCAGGTGAACAAGGCGTGCTGATCCAGACCACAAGACAATATCTGGTCGAAGGTTAGTGGTGGCAATCTCAGGTGGAAAAATAAGCTGTTGATCAAGATCAGCCAGCATCTTCCAGTCCCTAGCAGCTTCCAGTTGTGCTGGGCGAGAATTGGTTTTAACACCTTTCTTGGTGGTTGCTCTCCTGGGCAGAGGAATATTGTCTTCTGTGTGTAATGTTTTGCTAGAACAGGTGGCAACGTACTGGTCATGTTACGCTTGTCTTCCAATGCTAAAGCCAAACATCGCAGTACCTGGTCATGGCGCCAAGTAAACCGTCCTTGGCCAAGAGCCACCTTACATCCTGTCAAAATGTGCCTTAATGTGGCAGGTGATGAACACAAAGGACAAGAGGGATCCTCTCCTACCCAGAGGTTTAGGTTCTGCGGTGATGGGAGAACATCATATGTTGACCTAATAAGGAAACTGATCCTACTCTGTTCCATTGAACATAGGTCTTGCCAGCCCCTCTTGTTGTGTTTCCACACTCTCCCATCTCATCCATTCACCCTGCCTGGCCTGGAAAATGGCCTTTATACACCTCATCCTCTCCTCCTGCCTTCGCACCTTGTTGACTACCAGTTTCCTCCTTTGAGCTGGGGCTGCCTTGTGCCATTTAGGAGGAGCTAAACTGAGCCCAAAACACCCTCTTCCATGCTGTACCTGCCCCACGATATCACCAATTTGAAGGGCAGCCTTTGCATCTTCCACAGCTTTCTTTGCTGACCACTTTCTTCCATTTTTAACACAAGTGCTGCCTCCCTTACACATTTGTCGCATGACTCTACTAATGTAATTTAATGTCAAACTCCTCTGTTAAAGCGGAGACTGGTAGCTGCAATAAAAATTTAATAAAAATATATAGTTAATATTTTTTATAAAATAAGACTCAATAAAATATTATTTTATTAAAGGAGTCATGACATGTTTTTGTTTGTTTGTTTTATTATGCTCCCTTAGGTGCAATTATAGTATTACTATAGTTTTTTGGACAAAAAACTTTAAAAATGTAGTGATTTATGACCCTTTCCCACCGTTTCTCATCCTCTGATTCAAACAGTCTGTTTTGGGGGTGTTTCCCCTTTAAGAGTTCAGTGTTAACGCCCACTGTTATGATTGGCTAATGTCAGTGCTTATGCATAAATTATTAACACGCCCTAGTCAGAACATGTGCGGATTCTGTGGAACTGTTTACAATAGGGTGCTGCCGATTGCTGTGTGCGAGGCGAGGGTGTACCACGGACAAAATGCATGCACAGGCCATATTTGAAGATGCATCTTTTAAAGGTGTTGAAGTAAAAGGCTGTGAAGTAGTCCAGGGTATGGCGACATCAACACTTAAAAGATTTGATGACTGCTCTGTTTGTGTTTCTATAAAGTTAGAAAATACAATGTTTTATTATATAAATTGTAATTGCAGTACTACAAAAATATGGACTATAAATACTTCATTTTTTAAGCAATAAATCTTTTAAGATTCTTATGAATAGAATTATGATGACACAAGTTATGATTATATAAGTAATACCTTTGCTACGCTATTTAGGTCTCATGGTTTAAAATGACAGCTGTGTGCCCACAGATGTCTAAGTGTTCGGTCAGTTTGATAGCCTACATCTTTTAATACGGGGCCTAAACATGACGGACAATATGCAAGTAAACTAAAAACACTGTGATTAATTCACAATGAATGAAACTGCTATTAACGTTTTAAAAAGTAGTTTTAAGATTCTATATTACTTAAAATTTGCGGCGTCGTTGTTGGGCCCAGAATAGTCAGCACGGCCTGATCTTTAAGCAAAAGTGTTCTGGCAAAGCCAGCATCATACTGTGATTTGTTCTCAAAACAGTCATCCTTGAAATGCAGAGAACACATGCTTAAATTAACACTGCCATGACTGGGATGTCCGCAAAGTTTTCTCATGTCTTGACCCCTTTAACTCTTTTTAACTCAAGAGTTACATATAATCAGCAGAAAAAGCAATATTGGTATGCATATTATCCATACCCTAAATAAGCCATGCCGTGATATAAGATTACAGTTATACCGTCTACCCTTAGTAAAAGGGCAGTTAAACAGGTGCTGGGATTCATGGGGTCTTGCTATGTATGCAGAATTCGTGTTTAAACCACTGCTGAAGGCATCTGCACTACTGAATGCACAGCTATGGGAGTGCATTTGACACAAAAGACACCGCTTATGTCTTTACGTGAATGCATTCAACAGGCAACTGTATTATCATTTTCCTTAGTCTTTCAGATTTATTTTAGCTTGTGCACATCTCTCTTCCTGTCTCTCTCTGCACTCGTTTAATGATATTATATTTGTTCATTTTAGTTCAGTTATATGCAGTGTATCTGGAGGATCAAGTATTGTTGCCATGGCTACCATCCACCAAGTCACTTGGTGTGCCAATAGATTCAGGAGCCGCAAATTAAAATGAAACTTACAATGTTCTGCTCTCCCCTCCAGTCGGCCAGGCATAAATTTCCTCATCCTGTCAGATTGATTTCTAACCATGGTCTAATGAACGCCTGATGCTCGTCTAGCTCTAAGCAAATCCACAGATGTGGTTTGTTTGGAAAAATATATCCTGTTGATTTTTAATGCACTGATCTTAAGAGCTTGAAGCACTGTTGAAACAAGACATAATAGAAAATAAATAAATATTTTAAAAATGAAATATTCATGCCTCTGTTACATTATAAGGCATTGTCAGACACTCCAAAGAATATTAAAAGATACTTTAGTCTTACTGTTAAAGGATTAGTTCTCTGTCAATATTTCCTCAGTCATAATGTTTCGAGCCTGTTTGAGTTTCTATTTTTCCCATGGAACATAAATGGAGATGTTTAACTGAATGTTAATACTGCCCTTTTCCATAAAATGTGGAAGGGGATGTAGGGGCTGTCAAGCTAAAAAGAAATAAAAACGAAGTTCACCCAAAAATTGACATTCTGTCATTAATTGCTCACACTCATGTCGTTCCAAACCTATAACACTCGTTCATCTTCGAAACACAAATGAAGATCGTTTTAATGAAATCCAAGAGCTTTCTGTCCCTCCATTGGGAGCTACGTAACTACCACATTCAAGGTCCAGAACGGTAGGAAAGACATCAAAGTATTCCATGTGACTCCAGTGGTTTAACCTCAATATTATAAAGTGGCGCGAGTGCTTTGTTTGCACAAAATATATTATCCAAAGCGAGTTCATGGAACAACAGTACATCTCTCGAATCAACACAACACACATGCGTCTGGTTGCAGGTCTTTTTTTTTTTATAGTCTTAATTAATGACAGAATTTAAATTAATAATCTACACTACCGTTCAAAAGTTTGGGGTCAGTGAGAATATTTTTTTTTTTTTTGGAGGAAAGAAATCAATACTTTTATTTATCAAAGACAGTAAAGACATTTATAATGTTACAAAAGATTCTATTTCAAACAAATGCTGTTCTATTGAACTTCCTATTCATCAAAGAATCCTAAAAAAAAAAAAAAAAAAACTGTACAACTGACAGACCAACAACTGTTTCAACATTGATAATAATAATAAATGTTTCTTGAGCATCAAATCCTCATATTATACTGATTTGTGAAGGATCATTTGACACTGAAGACACTGACACTGGTGATGCTGAAAATTCAGCTTTCATCACAGGAATAAATTACACTTTACTATATATTCACATAGAAAACAGCTGATTTACACTGGAATAATATTTAATACTATAACTGATTTTTGTTGTATTTTTAATCAAATAAGAGCAGCCATGGTTAGCAGAAGAGAATTCTTTTAAAAGTATTTAAAATCGTACCGACCCCAAACTTTTGACCGGTAGTGTATATGATGTGTGCATGATAGTTGACTTTACTTTAGGATTCAGGAAACTTGGAATATAATGTTTTTAAATAATAAAAATATAACTGTATGAAAGGTACACTATGTAACTTTTAAAAACAAAACGTCATGCATTTTGCATAAGAACATTGTTTTGGTTAGGCTGATATAGGCTTATGATCAGGGTCCGAAATTAACTTTTTGGCTCACCTGCCACAGGGACTGGTAGATGAAAAAATCCACCAGCCAAGCATATTTTTTACCGGCCAAAATAATAAACAGCCTTTTGTGTCACATCACTTATACATTAATTTATATATAGGCTATTTTTAAAAAAACTTGTCATATTTCTGGTCTATTATTTTCCATTTTTACTTTTATTTACACACATATTACACAATTTACACGCATTAAAATAATATTTTTGTGGTGGTGCCTATGAAAATAGTTCTGTACAAATTAAATGTATTAATTGTATATTTAATACAATATATGCAATAATAATATATTATAATTATTTCAAAAAAATATTTAGTTTTACTCTGCCTAATTTTTTTTACTCCATTTACTCACTCTGACTGATCCGATCAATAACTGACGGACTGGAAAATCAGTTGTTTTAACCATTCATTAAAAGTAATCGGTTCAAAGGAGTCATTAGTTCGCGAATTGGACGTGTCATTATCGGATGTGTTCGCGTTGTGTGATTATCCCAGCGGTTGGGACATCCCTCAAGATTTGTGTCAACACAGAAAACATTTCATCACTGGATCGTTTTTTTTCGTTTATTTAAAGTGTGGTTTATGTCAGCTGAATGTGCGGAACGCTTTTCAGAGAAGATAAGGTATTTTAGCACAATTCCCACCCAGCGGTAATTCAGGAAAAAATATATCCGAATGCTCCACATGAAACTATGGTCTTCCGACCTTTTACCATCGTGTCGATTTATTTTGATTAATATGTGCCAGGGAGAGAGAGCAAGACAGCGCTTAGGAGACGGTGAAGCCTTGTTTATACTTTCGCCATGGATCCGAAGAGAAAGAGTGCGCGCGCGCGACCGGGGCTCTCTCTCTCTCTCTCTCTCTCTCTCTCTCTCTCTCTCTCTCTCTCTCTCTCTCTCTCTCTCTGCTCGTTCTTCAGTTGCGCCCTGTCACAAGCACTACTGTCGTCTACATTACTCACCGATCAAATAAGAGACTGTGGCGGGACAAAAAAATTCGCTTTGGAGCAGAAGCATCGATAAGAGGACTCGTTAACGTTAACTCGTTACATTATTATTTTGGTATAAACATTCACCCGCCAGTGGGGCGGATAGCCTTTTGAGATTTACTCGCCAAACGGAAAATCTACCCGCATTTGGCGCTTGGCGGGTGTTAATTTCGGACCCTGCTTATGATATATTGATATAAGCCTAATTGTGAATGTTTTATGAGCAGTTGTTTTTATACAGCTGATTGATGCTGTATTGACTTTATTAATTTTGTACAAAAAAAAATTTGCATAGTGTACCTTTAAGGTTTTGGAATGGAATTAGGGTGAGTAAAAATGACAGCATTTTCAGTTTGAAGTGATAGACAGTTGAAAGAAAATCACAATTACATATCTCTGATCAAGTTTATCTGATTATCTTTAATGTCATTACTCGGCATGCATTTTTTTCCCTCATAAACCTCTTAGAACTTTTGGAAACTTGTCTAATCCACAGTTTTAATTAAATTTTCATTCTCCATCTCACTGGTGTACATTCCAAATCTGCTCAGGCCTCAGTTTGACTGAAGGGAACATTGGCACCATCTCAAGCACTGTGACATTTTTATATTTCAGCTCATTGAATTGAGTGAATGTTCATAATGCTTATTACAAAAAAGTACCAAAAAAAGATGTGTTTGGGTGGAGGTTACTAAGTTACCATGGTACTACCATGATTTTTGGCAATGCATGGTGTCTTTATCATGATTTTCTTTTTTCAATTACTTTTTAATATTGTATTAATTCAGTCCCATATTATCTAAATATATTGCCATTTGATGTAATCACATTGCAATAATATGACATTATATACATGAAACAATGGTAAACTTTCTTTTAGTTGAAAATAGGATTTCATAAGTGTCATATGTCTGACATGGGAAGCTGTGACACATTATAATGCTGAAGAAATCAAGTGTTCACCCTACTGTCAGGACTGTTCCCTAGCAACAGCATCAGGGATGTTCAGGAGACAATGTTTGATATGTTCAAAGATGGCAGATACTTATGCTCGTTTTTTTACAATACAATTTATTTTCTTCACAACACAAATCACTGTTTAGTCATTATCTGGATGAATTGGGCTTTGCTCTCATGGAGGTCGGCAGATGACAGTCATTCTGTTTGTTCCTAAACCTGAGATTCTTCACCACAGTGTGGTGTTCTGTAGCTTCAGATGCTGATGTAATGAAGTAATGAAGAGACCGAGAGATAATATCCAAATGTCAGTGATTTATAAGTTTGTTTGAAGGATAGAACAGAAATAAGTTGTTTTGTTATAGTTCTATTGAAGGTGCTTGTTGAATGAATACAGGAAATGTGTTTTTCAGAATAGTCGAAAGTCACAATTGTTTCATTGAGTTGTATTTATTGCATATTACATTGTAAATGTCTTCTGAAGAACATTTACCTGGAATATATTAACATCATCCAACACAGTTTCAGAGGGACATCTAACATGAAAGACCCAGATTGGCCAATGTGGTTGCAGCAAAACACTTTAACTTTTAAAGTGATTTTTTAAGTGACTTTTAAAGGGAAGTTTCAAAAAAGAGAAGTCCTTTTATCATTTATCATATCTGCTCTTCCATACCATGAATGGGGTCTGTAACTGTCAAGCTCTGAAAATGAATAAAAAGCACCATAAAAGCAGTTCATATGACTCATGCACTGAACTCCATGTCTTGTGAAGCCATATAGGATCATAATATGTGAAGAACAGAATGAAATTTAGATTGAAAGGTTTTAAATAATTAAAACCTGGTCGCTGAGGGATGCTTCATCCCTAAGGAAGAGAACTCTATAGGGATTAAGCAATTCCATACCATCTCACTCCTTAATGTCGAAGGCAATATTTTTCTTGGGATTCTGGCGAAAAGGCTGACCACCTTTATGATCGACAACAGGTACATGGACACGTCCATCCAAAAGGGGGGAGTTCCAGGGGTAGCAGGTTGTCTTGAGCACACCAGCATAATCACCAAGATTATCGAAGATGCGTAGAAGAACCGGGGTTAGGGTGCTGGATGGCAGAGGCAGGCTAAATAAACATTACTTGCGCATATATTAACAAAAATAAATACATAATCTCTGTATTACATACGTAATAGCCTACATTACATACATAGTCTCCAATGCCATCTCTCTCGTGTTCGTTCATCCTCGAATGCTGCTGTTCTTCGTGCGTTTTTTCCCCCCAAACTTCAACGAAAATCCCGACCCCGTGCAGCCTATTCTAAAGATTTTATTGGTCATGTGAATCACAGCGTAACCTTAACCAATGAAATTAGCTGCAGGGCGGGATTTCCGGTTAAGTGGTTTGTGCCCAGTGGGATTTTAATTTTTTTTATAGAAAGATTAAAAATACGGGAGAAATACGGGAAAATATTTAAAGACTATGATAGCAAGGTAAAAATACGGGTGAATCCCGGGAAAAACGGGAGGGTTGACAGGTATGGGCTAGAGGTGGGCATTGTCACTGGCTACACAATCTCAGTGATTTTGTTTTCGGCAGCGATGAACCTTCTTGTTAAATCAGCAGAGAAGTTGCATTGAGGCACAGTGTTGGCAAGTGGCATCCAGCAGGTACCTTTAAGAGCATTTATGGACGACCTCACCATCACGGCAAAATCAGTACCTGAAGGGAGATGGATCTTGAAGGATCTGGCTGAGCTCCCCGATTGGGCAAGGATGGAGTTCAAACCAGGAAAGTCCAGAAGCCTGCTATTGAGGAAGGGGCGCATCCAGGACCGGTTCCGTCTCAGGATCAAAGATACCATCATCCCAACGGTCCAAGAGAGACCGGTGAAGAGCTTGGGGAAATGGTACAGGGCAGACCTTAATGATAAGCAGAGTGTGAGGGAGATGATTATCCCAAGCAGATACCTGGATGACATCCCTAAAGAAGAGCGGCCTACCCGGCAAGTATAAGGCCTGAGGTTACCAACACGGATTACACCCTAGGCTGCTCTGGCCTCTGCTTGTTTATGAGATACCTGTCTCTACCGTCGAGGGATTGGAGAGGAAGATAACACCTATTTGAGGAGGTGGCTGGGCGTCCCAAGAAGCTTCTGCTCCATTGGCTTGTATAGCACAGGCAGCAAGCTGCAGCTGCCAGTGACATCAGTGGTCGAGGATTATAAAGCGACAAAGACACGCCAGGCCATGATCCTGCGTTACAGCAAGGACGAAAGAGTTTGCCAAGCAGGTTTTGTGGTCAGGACAGGTCGTAAATGGTCAGCCAACAGAGCACTGACTGAGGCTGAGGATCGACTGCATCATGCTGATATTGTTGGGACAGTAGCTCTGGGCAGGGTTGAACTGGGTTTCTCCACCAGAACGAGCTGGAAAAAAGCTGACCCAAAAGAATGCCGCGGCATGGTGCAGAGGGAGGTCCATAAAGCAGAGGAGGAAACCCGGCATGTCAAGGCTGTTGTCATGAAAAAACAGGGCAGCTGGACAAGGTGGGAGGGCAAACGAGAAAGGGCCCTGACGTGGCAGGACATCTGGACCATGGAAGGGTGTCAGATAAAGTTATTGATGTGTTCTGTCTACCATGTCCTGCCTACTCCATCAAACCTCCATATTTGGGGGATGACAGAGAGCCCCAGCTGCACGCTGTGTGGAAAGCCACCCAATCTTGAGCATGTCCTTTCAGCATGCCGGTCAAGCTTGGCAGACGGGAAATTCCGGTGGTGTCATGATAAGATCCTGTCTCAGTTTGCAGATGGTGTGGAACAGGCAAGGAAGCAACACCGTCGGGCATTACTTTATCCATTTCGTCAGGACAGAAGAGAGCACTGCTGTAGGACGCAGGAGCAGAAGGGTCCTGGCCTCAGCAAATGACTGAGAGATGTGGGCAGACCTGAAGAAGCAGCTCAAATTCCCAGAGGAGATAGCACACACTAGCCTCAGACCAGATATTGTCCTTTGGTCTAGAGCAGGGGTGCCCAACCCTGCTCCTGCCGATCGACTGTCCTGCACAGTTTATCTCCAACCCTAATTAAACACACCTGCCTTTAATTGTCAAGTGAGCCTGAAGACCTTAATTGGTTGCTTCAGCTGTGTTTGATTAGGGTTGGAGATGAACTGTGCAGGACAGTCGATCGGCAGGAGCAGGGTTGGGCACACCTGGTCTAGAGGTACCAAGCAGGTGGTGCTCATAGAGTTAACAGTACCCTGAGAAGAGAGGATGGAGGAGGAACATGAGCATAAGCTCAAAAAATATCAAGGCCTTATCCTCGAGAGCCAGCAAAAAGGATGGAAGGCCTGGAATCTACCAGTAGAGGTCGGCTGCAGAGGTTTTGCTGGACAGTCGCTCTGGAGAACCCTTGGATTGTTGGGGATTGAAGGGATGGCCAGGCAACGGCTGATAGGCAATGTCATTGAACAGGCGGAAACCGAATCTAATTGGATTTGGATACAGCGGGAGGTGCAGTGGCAGAGCTAACCTGTTGAAGGACTAAAAACAGGGGGTGTGGTCAGCAGGGGTAGATCCAGGACGCTGGATCTTCTGTCGAGCCCTTCCGAAGCGTTATGGGCTTAAATTGACGAAACACCAAGGAAGGGGGGTGCCCATCTGATGTAGCCACCAAACTCTTGTATTGTTGAGAGATGTAGCTAAGCCTTGAGCTGGCCCAGGGAGAAGGACAGTGCTTAAAAGGAGGAGAGAGCGATGCCACTGGCTCACAGATGGGGCAGGGCAGAGTACCTGTAAAGGTGGACCAGCTGCGATGATCTCATCGTATTTTGCAAATTACGTGAGATTTGAATGAGATTTGAGACCTTTGTTATTTTAACATTTGCAGTTTTACAAAATCTACAAATATAGTTTATGTATTTCTACATTTATTTCGAACTGGTCCCTTGGAAATTTGTCTCAAACTTATTTTTATCCACATTTTTATTTATCAAATGATGATAAATTATATATGATGTGTTGTATAAACACACATTCAAAAGTTTGGTGTTGTTAAGATTTCCTTATGTTTTTGAAAGAAGTCTCTTATGCTCATCAAGGCTGCATTTATTTGATAAAAAATACTTTAAAACAGTAATATTGACAAATATTATTAAAATTTAAATGAACTGTTTTCTATTTTAATTAGGGCTGTCAGTTAAACGCGTTATTAACGGCGTTAACGCAAACCCATTTTAACGGCGTCAATTTTTTTTAACGCGCGATTAATGCTCTTTTTGGCCTAGCAAACTTTGTAGTTTTTTTTTTACATGCTTTTGCAACAGGACGCGGCATGCGCTGCGCTATGAAACCCATTCATTTTAATGGCTTGTGCCGCGCGAGGACATTTTGAAAGTGCAAGCGGATCTAGCTAGACCGGAAACAAAACAACAGGCACGCCGCACACACTTGTTTGGGCTTGCGAGCCGGCCAAATAGTTGGTTAACGTTACGTTTTGAGTGGATGACGAGCGCGAGACGCCGAAATGGATGCCAATAAGATTCTGAATGGAAAGTTTACTTTTAAAAAGTTGCCAAATGGTTCCATTGACAAGACCAAAGTGATCTGTGTGTTTTGTCGTTGTGAACTGAGCAATCATCATCGCAGCACGTCCAGTCTGAAATACCACTTGATGGCCAAACACACACACACACACAGCTGATGCGAATTCTCCGCCCCCTCGTCAATATCAGGACCTCGTCAGTATTTCTTTCACCCTTTTATTGATGGACAGTGTTACATTGTGTGAGAGATTATTTGCTCCAAGTGAGAATGTTAGTGTGAAATTGAACACAGTATATGCCAATGTTGTTTTCAATAAAAAACATTTGCACAAAGCAAGCCGATCCACTTTTCCATGTTGATAAAAATGTGCGATTAATCGTGAGTTAACTATGACATTAATGTGATTAATCGTGATTAAATATTTGAATCGTTTGACAGCACTAATTTTAATATAATTAATTTATTCCTGTGATGGCAAAGCTGAATTATCGGCATCAATACTCGAGTCTTCAGTGTCACACAATTCTTCAGAAATCATTCTAATATGCTTATTTGGTGCAAATGTTGAAAACCGTCGTGCTGCTTAAAGTTTTTTTTGTGGAAATCCTGATATTTTTTTTCAGGATTCTTTGATTCATATATTGAGTTAGCAGCATTTATTGAAAGAACAGCATTTATTTTAAAAATATTTTTTTTTGTAACCATGTTAAAGTCTTTACTAAAACTTTAATTTTATCACTTTAATGCATCATAATTTAATGCATTTCATGCTGAATAAAAGTATTAATTCCTCCTTCCTAAATCGTACTGACCCCAAACTTCTGAACAGTATATGGCTTTAAATTATTCATATGCGGTTAAAACCAGAGCTACCTTTCCTTGATACATTTTAAAGATGTTCTGATTTAATAATAGTTTAAATGTGAAGTATTCACATGCTCCATTTTCTTTCTCCACGCACATTTACCCAGAGAGGTGCTATGGATGACTAGTATGAATCATGAGTCACGTGAGTCTGTCTGCTATATTGCTGCTATAAATATGAGGATTGGTAACAGGTGAGACAGCAGCTCTGATATCACTCATGCTCTACTGCTGCACTCCTCCACTGCACTTTCAATCTGATTTAATTCTAACCTCACAAGATTATTTGTAGTGAAAAGTGCCACCTTTTTTTTTGATTGTATGCAATTTCGCACTCGATCTGACGCCCTCCCATTCCGCAGCTTCCTCAATGTGAACATTACACTCACCTTTTCTGCTACTTTTTCTCTTTCCCTTTAGGTCGTTCTGGAAAGCCCATGCCTTCTCGCTGCCTGTTTTTGGCTCTCACTTTTATTCTTTTGTGATAAAGCTTTGCGAATTCTCCAGTTGAAGCTTTTTGAGAAATCAGTGCCAAATTTAGGCATCTGTTGGCTAAACAAAAAAAGAGACAGATTGAAAGACAGAGAGAAAAAAAGGAAGGAAAAGTGGAAAGTGCATTTGCTTCCAATATAGTGACTGATAACACTTCCAGGATTTGTGTTTCTTCTCCTCAAAAATGAAAATGTTGTCGTTATTGATCAACCCTCATGTTGATCTAAACCTATATGACTTTATTTCTCCCTTAGAACACAACAGGACGATTTTGAAGAGTTGTGCTGGTTGATCTTTTCCATGCATGTAGAATAAATGAGGACACGCAAGGCATCCGTAGTACATATTAATTCTTCACTGTATTCCAAGTTTTCTGAAGACATATGGTAGATTTGTATAATGAGAAACAGACCATGTGAGTGAAAATTAAGATCTTTACATTCACATTAATGTTGATCAAGGTTAGGAAGATTTATTCTTTCAATGAATCATTTCACAAAACAGAAGTGATATAATTAATTAATTATTCATGAATCAGACAGAAGTGGTTATGTCTGATTCATGACTGATTCATTCTTTTGAGTCTGATCTTTTCAATAAATCAGTTCACCTAGTTCACAAAACTGGTCTAAATGGTCTTTTCGAGTTGACTTGCTCACTCGTTGATCTGGTCACAGAGGTTAACAGCTCACTTGGGAGGAAAAGATAATAATATATTGAGTTTCTCGCACAAAGCTGTCATATGACTTCAAAAGACTTAAGAATATATTGCATGAATCATGTGGACAAATTTTATGATACTTTTATGTTGCCTTTTACTTCCTTTTTGAAGCTCAAATGACTCCGTTTCCATTTATTGGAAATGCGTTAAAAAGAGTGACCAGTTCAATTCTACCAAATCCTCCTTTTGTGCCTCACAGAAGAAAGTCATTCTGGTTTTGAATGGCATGAGGGTGAGTAAAAGGATGACATCATTTTCTTTTATTGGTTGAACTATTGCTTTAAACCATCAATCGCTTGTTTTCCTCTCTTTGTCTGTCTCTTATTCTATCTGAATTCACCCCCGGTCTGGTGCATTGAGAGCTGGCTATAATTACTCAGCTAAGCACTAAAACAGAGCAGATAATTAAGGAACACTTTAATTAATAGCCACGTCAGGCACCGCCTGGCACAGGTCCATGCCGCCATGTGCACCCCATGGTGTTACTTTAGTGGTAGATGTGGGCCGCTGGTACATAGAGAGAGTCTAATGCATCTTAATGGAGTCTCATTTAAGCTGATTCAGACCCAGTGCACGCAGTTCTCGTATACATGCTGTTACTGAGACTGCAAAAAATGCAATACAATAGCATTTGTTTCATATACAGTCATTGATTGATATAACAGGCTTGGGCCTACTTTTTATTTTTATTTTTTGCAAGTAATGAAAAAGATGAGGTTTTCATGGCGTACCCCAAAGCAGGACTGGCCCATGGCATAGGCGACATAGGCAATTACCTTGGGTTCCGAATGATAGGGGGGTGCCACATGAGAGGCAGGCACGCTTTTATGGCACCCTCAGTTGTAACTGTAATAATATCATATTTGACAAACACCCCAGGGCATAGTTGTGTTCGCGCTCTGAAAAGTGTCAAAGGGTTTCTGTTTACAACGTGTTTTTGCAGTGTTGAGCAATGAAGCCAATCACAGACATGTTTATCTCTTGAACGCAATGGCCAATCAGAAGTGTTGAAAGTTAGTCAGATTCCACTCAGCGCTCTAAACGCCAGTTTTTGTTTAGTGCTGGGTACTGTACGCTCACGAATCCTCTCTTTATAACAATTGCAGATTAGAGACAATGCAAATAAGAGATTAATTGTGCAATGTAGACAGCTTAATTGATTATAACAGAACTTTGTAAGATTGCAATGAACTGAGATGAGTGACAGCTTTTTAGTGATTTTTAAATGGAGGGCTCTTTGCACATGTATGCCAATTAACACCCTTTTCGTACTTCTGATCACAATATGTGACAAAAAAAATTAATAGCAAAGACTTTATAGGCTATATAGAAAGACATTGTACTAGTACGCGCAATATGGCGGAATAAGTCCCGCCTTCTAAGTAATATAGCCATTCGCTTTTTTAGAAGCTCCGGTGGCTATAGAAACAGTCAGTGTTCTGAGACATGCGCTTATGACTACACATGCGCATTGGCTTCTCCAACCTGAAAATTGCAGGGGTTTTTTGTCATGATTTGATCATTTAGAAACTGAATTTGAGACATTTGGTTTCAGTTTTTATTGGTGAAATTTAATTGTAGCTTTGAAGAATTTGATGTTTCCCAATTCAAGGAGATAGAAGCATTCTTATTATTATTATTATCAATATTTTTAAATAGTTGTGTTGCTCTTGAGGAAACCGTACTTAATGAAATGTTACTTTCAGTTTTCAGTTTTTATGTTTATTTCATTTAATGGTAATGTTTTTCAGTACTGTTGATGATGATAACTGACAGGGACCATCAAGTTAATTATTTTTAAGCAAAGGTTGCAAAAATCAGTAGATATATGATGAGATGAGAAACAGACAGATTTTGATTGAGTACTGCATTCGTAATGAGGAACTTTTTATAAGCCATATCGTCATCTGGAACCAGAAGGCAGAAGGTTGTGTTTGCGGTAGGTGGTATCTGAGAGACATAATATCCAGACCTCAAGACAATATAGGGTAATATCATAATATATAATATCAGACCTCAAGACAGGATAGGGTGAGGATAAGGGAGTTTTCAAAGACCCATTTCTGGGGTTCACTCAGATTGAGTAGAGCCAGGCAGCTTTGCATCGAGAGCAATGGCCAGAGGTTCAGCGGTCCCGGAAAAATCGGGTACGTAGTGAAATGTGCAGAGTGCTTTCAGAAAACATTGTAGAGAAAGGGCAAAAACAATCAAAAATCCCCAAACAAACTGAGAGGTTAAGAGAATGTTCTTCTCATAGGGAGAGAGCACTTTAGAGCACTTTTCCTCTATTTCCATCCTGTTCTTTTTCAGTGTATACACAGAAACAAATGAGTCATCATTAATAATGCATGCTTTCAGAGAGGGCTGCTCCGCTGTACTGACCACACACTCGTTGTTCAAACTCACAGTCTGACACGGGCTTTCTTTCAGTCACTTCCCTCTGTTAATGGGATAATTTCCTCAGAAATGAAAACTGTTATTATGAACTCGCACTCATCTTGTTCCAAACCTTTCTCATTTTCTCAGAAAGGGGACAATTGTGAAGAATTGTTTAACCGTTCTCGCCATTACCATCTCTACAATGACAGTAAAAAGAGGTCCAAATGCGGTCATTCCAAAGTTTTTTTTGAAGTCGTACAATAACTTAATGTGAGTAAAAGAACAAAATTGAAGTCATTATTCACTCCTAATCATGCAGCTGTATCCAAAATTGACGTGTTACCAATGCCATTTAGACATTGATGACGTTGATTGATGATAATTTTTTATATACATGACATGTATTATTATTATTATTATTATATACACTACTATTAAAAAGTTTAGGGTCAGTGAGAGTTTTCTTTTCTTTTTTTCAAATACTTTTATTCAGCAAGGATGCATTAAATTGATCAAAAGAACATTAAACACAACGATACATTTTGTGTGTTAGATTTTGGTTTCTCATAAATGCTGTTTATATAGATATTATATAGATATAGGCTACAGTTATATAGACTGATTTTTAACTTTCTATTCATCAAAGTATCCTGGAAATAAAAATGTATCACGTTTCCACAAAAATATGAAGCAAACAAACTGTTTTCAACTTCAATAATAATAAAAAAAATGTTTGCAGCAAATCAACATATTATAATGATTTCTGAAGGATCGTGTGACACTGAAGACTGGAGAACTGATGCTGAAAATTCAGCTTTGCCATCTCATGAATAAATTACTTTATAAATTATATTAAAACAGAAAGCAATTATTAAATTTTTTATTGTATTTTACAATTCTACTGTTATACTGTAATATTAAAACAGAAAGCAATTATTTTTTTTTTATTATATTTTACAATTCTACTGTCATACTGTATTTTTGAAAAGAAAATGATTTGATGAGCATAAGAGACTTTCAAAAACATTAAAAAAATCGTACCGACCCCAATATTGAACAGTAGTGCATATAAACCAGTCTTATTTGTTCCGTTTTACATTTATTATAATTAATTAAAAATACTTTAATTTTCATCTGCTTCTCACTCAAAGCTATTGTATGGCTTTAGAAGACTACGACTTAAGTGCAGTATGGACTACTTTTATAGTAGTCTACAGTATTTCTATTTATAGTGGTCTTTGTCACAAGCTCCCATATGCAGTCACCTTAGCACACTACATTTCCCAGCATCCCTCCTGTTCCTCATCAGTACACTCATCACCTATGCCATATAAGCACACACCTGTGCTCATTGTCTCACACTCATTGTCTGGTCTATGACTTGGACTATGTATTACTTACCTGTATTCCTTACCTGCTGTGAATATTACCTCGTACATTTATAAATTCAGATTTTTCATACATTTTTACTTTTGTATTCCACAAACAAAATAGCAGCTTACAAATTTGGAAAACATGAGGGTGAGTAAATGATGACAGAATTTTCTATAAATGGGTGAACTACCCCTTTAACAGTCATGCCAACACAATGCCACACATACCGAGCGAGTGAGCAGACTGTGGGTCTGAATGGCTGTGGTCTTTGGCAAGCGTGCTCCGTCAGCAGTGACTGCGATCTGAAGGTGAACCGGGTCAGTGTGTACATGATGATATGTTTAGCCAGAGCACTGTTGAGAACCATCTGCCCCGTAACTCAGGTGAGCATCTGCTGAGCTGCAGATGGCAGGAAAAGTGCAGGAGGGGAGGATGGTGCCTGCTCTCAAACAGGTCCAGTTTCTACTGAGCCAGAACCAGAGGACTGCTTCTTTCTTTCTTTCTTTCTTTCTTTCTTTCTTTCTTTCTTTCTTTCTTTCTTTCTTTCTTTCTTTCTTTCTTTCTTTCTTTCTTTCTTTCTTTCTTTCTTTCTTTCGGCTCCATCTGTCTGTCTCATCTATGTCTTTATCTATCTATCTATCTGCCGGTCTATTGTGCGTCTGTCTATCTGTGTATCTCTTTATCGGTCTGTCTGTATATCTTATCTATCTATCTATCTGTCATGATCCGGCCTTCTTGTCCTTGATTTCCTCTAGTCTTGAGGCTGGATCATGACAGACCCGTGTTTTGTGTACAACCGCATGGCCAATTGCTTGGGCCATTATGTTACCCCGCCCCCTTGTTATCCTCGTCTTGTCATTATTGTCTAGTCAGCTTCACCTGTCTTTGTCATTAGTGTTCCCTTTTTAATCCCCTTGTGTTTGCTGTCCTGTGTCGGTTCATTGCGATTCTTATCTGCGTGTGAATCTTTGTGAGAGTCCCTGTGAGTATTTGTCAAGAGTATTGTCCAGAGAGAAATCCTGATTTTATGTTTGCTGTTTTGTTTATCGTCTAGTTATTTGTCAAGTCTCAGTCTAGTTTAGTCATTCCTGTTCCAGTCTTGTTTTGCCCCCTCGTGGGTTTTGTTTTCCCTGTTTTTGTCAATAAATTAATGTTGAGTGTTACATACTGTCTGCGCTTGGGTTCATCCATTACCTTCATAACACTATCTATCTATCTAGATATTTTTTTAGTTTTCAAAACAAACAAGTCTATTGTGGCAAGGGGGGCGTGGTTCAGCGTACCTGACCGGGACTGCATGACGGCGGCGGCATGCTCCTTCCTTCCCGGGTTTCAGTATATGTGGAAGGAAGGAGACCGGGTCGGCTTTACTGAGGCTCATGGATTTTTTAAAACTGCTCAAAACAAACAAGCGCACTCTGCGCTTCAAATAAACTCAAAATAAAGTCTTTCAACAGATTCGATACAACGGCAGCTCTCCAGAGCATTCACACAATCGCCACGAGGCCTCAGTCAATCTCTTCCTTGCTTCCTGTTTCCTGGTGGCTTTTATACAGTCTCTCCACACCAATTACTGAAACAAGACACAGGTGTTTGTCATTTACACTTGACCTACTTACAAGCCGCTTGTCTCCTGGCTTTCTCTCCCTTTGCAGACCTCACTGAACCATGCCCCCCTTGCCACATCTATCTTTACTAACTTTGCTTTTCTATTTATAAATGACATGAATTTGACACACAATCCTGAAATATTCAATTATCAGATCACTCAAACCACATTTGGAGGTACTAAACTACCCCTAGGTTTTTTTTTTTTTTTTTAAAGGAAGCTTCCATCTGATGGAACATTTAGAAGTGTCCATACTCTCTGATACTCACTCTGTAGGAAGTGATATGCGAGTGGTCAGTGGAGACATTTAAGACTACATGTAATACTAGATTTGAGCAGCAATCCTGGTTCTGACTGACCACTTGTGATGGGATCACTTGGGGCCGAGGTTAATGCCGAGTGCAAATGGAGCCTTTGACTGCATGTGCATGAGATGATAGGATGTATAACACAGAGTGAGTTCAGTGACCTGTGGTGCCGCTTGGGTTTTCCTTCTCTCTTTTAAGCAGGTTTTCATGCCTCAACGAACCTCCTGTTGCATGCCTGGAGCTGCTAATTATCTGCATAAACACTATCAGATCTTTCTCTCTACTTCTCCTCCCTTCCCTCTGTAGACCCCACTCTGTGGGGCCGCTTCTTCGCAAGCACCTCGACAGATTGAGCTGATTACAACCCTCCTGCTGTAGTGACACTCGCTCTGTTTGATCCGTGAGCCCAGATGAACTTCTGCATACAGGAACATCTCACATTAGCTATCTTGCCCACTTCATTGTGTAGTTCAAACATAAGACCAACAGACATATTAACCTTAAATTAAACCACATTTGGTGATAAAACAACATAACTAATTATCACAATATAATTCTCCCAGATAAAATTATAACAAAAGTTTGATGTGTCTTTGCACCAAAAGAGGAAGGAAACCGCGCTACTCGTTTGAACCACGTCACTAAAAAGCGCAAGCGTTTACGCTCGGTTACACTATCAATAAACAGCACTGTGAGATCCAGTGAGAAGCGCTTGAATTCACTGAAGAACACACATCTTTAAGATTTATAGTCTAAAGCCAGATAATTATCAGTTTTGTGATAAATATTAAACTACAGATAATATAGTTTTGTGTATTGTTGTTTATATATATTTTGTATTTATTTTATTTTACTTTTTTTTTTTTTTTTTTGGTGTCTTGTTGTTTGATGTATTGTTAATTGTAATTTTGTTATGTTTTTTGTTTGTTTTTTTGTTTTGTTTTTTTTGTTCTAATTGTGTTTCATTGTAAGGATCCCCTTCAAAACGAGATGATACATCTCAAGGGGTTAATCCTAATAAATTCTAATAATAATCAATCTGATAAATCAATCTGCAGGGACTGCAGATGAAATTTAGCTCTGTAGCTAATTCTGGGACAGTTCTTTACTGTCCATTGTCCCTGATAAATACATTTAAAAAAAAGTGCGGACATTTTCAACAGCACTGACACGAGAAGCACGAGAAACATTATGCAGTGAACCATCCAGTTTGGAGGCTTTTCAATCTTACAAATTGCCATCATTAACCATAGATTTACTGTAACTGCACCATGGTATGTGGGATGTTCATATCGAATTTTATTGTATTGTTACTGTAGTAGACGTGGAAAATGTATTAAAGGAGTAATGGAATATATTTACAGTATTTGTGTCATGTATTTAGGCAACTGTTTTTCATAACAAATACCATAGAAAGAAACCATATAGTTACCTTTTACCATGATATGAGTGATGTTACATCTACATCCCAACTCGAGCTACTGCTAATGTCAATTCAAGTTACTGTCAAATGTGCGTTTCTAAGAGACAAAATATGTAATAGTATTAATATTGCAGCCTGCACTACAAACTGGGCCAAAGATACATGCCATCAAACTCAGGCAACATAAACCTTCTTTATGATTTGAAATAATAACATCTGCAGACATGCAGAAACTTAAGAAATACAATTTTCTATGAATATGTTTATTTTGTTAAGAAAAAAATACTGGAAAAGGATTTATCATACATATTTTTATGTATAGAAATATTTGATCATTATAAATGTTTTGAATATTCTACCTCAGATTTGTGAAAGCTGTTGTGAAAAAGTTTTTGTTTCCTTTTCTGACAAATAAAGAGCAGTTTAAAACCACAATTAACCATCTGGTTTCTTCAACTTTCACTGAGAAGCAAAAATCTGCCTTCAAGCTTGGAAGAAAGATTTGACATTTATCATGATAATTATCAAAATGGACTGAGAATGAAAATGTTATTGTGATAAAAGCGCTAATGTGGCTGATGATGTTGACAAATTGTTTTTAAAGCAGATGAAATCCATTATTCACTTTTTTTTCAGGCTTCTTACAGCAATACAATATATATATATATATATACACTCACCGGCCACTTTATTAGGTACACCTGTCCAACTGCTCGTTAACACTTCATTTCTAAGCAGCCAATCACATGGCGGCAACTCAGTGCATTTAGGCATGTAGACATGGTCAAGACAATCTCCTGCAGTTCAAACCGAGCATCAGTATGGGGAAGAAAGTTGATTTGAGTGACTTTGAACGTGGCATGATTGTTGGTGCCAGAAGGGCTGGTCTGAGTATTTCAGAAACTGCTAATCTACTGGGATTTTCACGCACA
Organism: Rhinichthys osculus; assembly: GCA_029959095.1. NCBI lineage: Eukaryota > Metazoa > Chordata > Actinopteri > Cypriniformes > Leuciscidae > Rhinichthys > Rhinichthys osculus. Next base: position 24,976,764 of record JARWKJ010000001.1, on the reverse strand, counting down.
ACCATCTCTAGGGTTTACAGAGAATGGTCCGAAAAAGAAAAAACATCCAGTGAGCGGCAGTTCTGTGGGCGGAAATGCCTTGTTGATGCCAGAGGTCAGAGGAGAATGGCCAGACTGGTTCGAGCTGATAGAAGGGCAACAGTGACTGAAATAACCACTCGTTACAACCGAGGTATGCAGCAAAGCATTTGTGAAGCCACAACACGCACAACCTTGAGGCGGATGGGCTACAACAGCAGAAGACTCCACCGGGTACCACTCATCTCCACTACAAATAGGAAAAAGAGGCTACAATTTGCAAGAGCTCACCAAAATTGAACAGTTGAAGACTGGAAAAATGTTGCCTGGTCTGATGAGTCTCGATTTCTGTTGAGACATTCAGATGTTAGAGTCAGAATTTGGCGTAAACAGAATGAGAACATGGAACCATCATGCCTTGTTACCACTGTGCAGGCTGGTGGTGGTGGTGTAATGGTGTGGGGGATGTTTTCCTGGCACACTTTAGGCCCCTTAGTGCCAATTGGGCATCGTTTAAATGCCACGGCCTACCTGAGCATTGTTTCTGACCATGTCCATCCCTTTATGGCCACCATGTACCCATCCTCTGATTGCTACTTCCACCATGTCACAAAGCTCTAATCATTTCAAATTGGTTTCTTGAACATGACAATGAGTTCACTGTACTAAAATGGCCTCCACAGTCACCAGATCTCAACCCAATAGAGCATCTTTGGGATGTGGTGGAACGGGAGATTCGCATCATGGATGTGCAGCCGACAAATCTGCGGCAACTGTGTGATGCCATCATGTCAATATGGACCAAACTCCCTGAGGAATGCTTCCAGCACCTTGTTGAATCTATGCCACGAAGAATTGAGGCAGTTCTGAAGGCAAAAGGGGGTCCAACCCGTTACTAGCATGGGGTACCTAATAAAGTGGCCGGTGAGTGTATATAGAAGACCTAATACTTAGACATTGGGGAAAAAATACATTTATTTGTAGGGCTGCAGGATTAATCAAAATAAAAATGAAATGGCAATATGGCTTTGCGCGATTATCTCAATATATGAAATCGATTTAATTAAAACAAATTTTGCTGCGCTGTGTGTTTCAAAGTGAAGCGTTGCAGTGTGTTCTTACATGTGAGCAGCTCATAATCCGCCGAATGCAAACCTGGAATTAGTTTTAATCGCATTTTAAATCTCAATCACAATTTTTATCATAAATATCGCAATTTGATTTTTTTTTCTCCCTCAAACTATGAGGCTTATTTATTGGAAATTTAACTAATACATATTTTTCTCTTCTCCGGATTTGTCAAAATGTCGGCTATTTTGGGTTGCCAAGTACCACCTAAATTGTCATTTTAATCCTGATGTGTGTTATTGTTTTCACTGGTTTCCTCTTCATTGACATGGTCATCAGCTTGATGCCGGTTTTCTGATCAGTGTGACATGTTAGCTTGAGGCAGCTCTAGCTAAAAGGTTCTCTCATGCATTTAATTGAAAGGCGTGTTGTTAGCACAAACCTGCAAAGCGTGTGTGTCAGCAATTACTGTGTCATGCTCTTTGATGAGAACACGTATCGTCTCGCATGTGTGATTACTTTCCCTCGCTCTGCATGACGGCGGGGTAGAGACTAACCTACTGACCTTCTGACCCTACAAACACATTAGTGTTTGCTTATTCTTATTAGACTTACATTAAAGCAGGGACCTGAGCTGTATCTAGGGACGAGAATACCATTTTAATGTGTTTTAAAATGCTATTTATTCCTGTAATGGCAAAGCTGAATATTCAGCATCATTACTCCAGTCTTCAGTGTCACATGATCCTTCAGAAATCATTCTAATGATGATGTGCTGCTCAAGAAATATTTCTTATTATTATCAATGTTTAAAACCGTTGTGCGGCGTAATATTTTGGTTGAAAGCAGGACTTTGAAAAATAGAATCAGGATTAGATTTATTTGAAATAGAAATATTTTGTAACATTTTAAACATCTTAAATGAAAGGACCGTTTTCTTCACCTTTTGTTTTACAGACCAGTGCACAGTAACAAGATCATATCTGTTCCTGCACAAGTTTTGGTTCTTCAGCACCATCTACTATTTTGGCAACTGGGCTTTCCTTTTGGTAAGTTCATGAATTTGCAAAAACATTCCTTTTTAAAAATGACCTGCTATTTTATTTGAACTGTAAGAAATTAATAAACACATCACTGTGCAACATCCCGAGAGTAGTGTGTCTTAATGCATCTGCTGTTGTGTTGCAGGTCTTTCTCATTGGTTTGGTTGTTTCGTGCTGTAAAGGGAAGAAATCTGTGATTGAAGGGGCAGTTGATGCCGACGACTCGGATCTCAGTGATGATGAATATGTACATTAAATCCTGGTGTAGTTACTACTCAAGTTCTGTTTTAACTAGGTTTGGTTGCCAGTCAGAACTGGAATGAAAAAAAAATTAGTTTTCTATCTTCTCACAACTCATCTTTCGTTCGTTGTTCAGAGACAGAAATATTGACGCTCTATAAGACTCAATTGAATGCGTTATGATGCCAAACAGATTTTGTGTCACTATAGAGTAATTGTCATGTTTAACTGATAGCAGTAGTCTGATATGCTAACCCGTCTCTACTACTGACCCTAACTAAGGGTTTATCTGCATGTCATTTTGCATTGCTGTCTGGAATAATTCAACAAAAAAGTTGCACATAAAAAGGGTTGAGATTCTTATGCTGATTTATTTATTATTGATTTTTTTAATGCTGTGCATATCTGTATTTGTTTCCCGTCTTGCACAGGGGTGGCGAACTTCGGTCCTAGAGAGCCACAGTCCAGTTTAACGTAAACCCTTATCAAACACACCTGAACAAGCTTATCAATGTCTGAAGTTACTAGAAAGCTACAGGCAGGTGAGCTTTTATCAGGGTTGGAGCAAAACTCTACAGGACTTTGGCTCTCCAGGACCGACAATGCTCCAGTGTTTCTGACGTGTGCTTTCTTTATTGGTACTTAAATCTCTGAGGTTGAATTACTATCATACTGCTTGTTGATTTATTTCACATAGATCTTTATTTTAGATTGTACTTGTAATGACAGGAGAACTTGCAAAGTTCTAGAGAACTGATGCAAGATCAAAAAGTGTGTAAAAAATGTATTTATCATATAGTATTGGCCTGTTTTGCAGTTTTCTGAAATTAATGTTTCTATTGCAAGATAATCCATTAATAAAGACTAAAAACAATATATCTTGTTTTAAAAAGAATACAGTGACTTGATTGTAATTTATACTTAATGAAATCATCCTAAAATGATTTAGAAGGTTGATTAAAGGGATAGTTCTCCCAGTAAGTTCCAAACCAGTAAGATTTTTGTTCATCTTTTTGATGAAATCTGAGCGATTTCTGTCCCTCCATTGACAGCTACGCAACTACCACTTTGACGCTTCAAAAAGTTCATAAAACTAATTCATATGAATTGAGCGGTTTAGCCTAAATACTCTGAAGAGACTTGATCGCTTTCTATGATGAACAGATTGAATTTAGACTTTTATGCACATATAAACATTGATCAGCGAACATAAACAAAAGCTCAACCGAACCTGCTTGACACACGAGAATGAACCTCATTGGTTCTCGCACGTCAAGCAAACAAGCTTGAGCTTCCATTTATCACAACTGATGTGTGAGTTGATGAATGTTTATATGTGAATAAAAGCCCAAATTCAATCTGTTCATCATATAAAGCGATTGAGTCTTCATAAAAATTGGACTAAACCAATTGAGTCATATGGATTTCATTAAAATAGCTTCATTTGTGTTTCGAAAATGTACGAAAAGTCTTACCGGTAATGGAACGCCATGAGGGTGAGTAAATGATGACAGAATTATCATTTTTGGGTGAACTATCCCTTTAAATAATCTCACACCCGGATTTAAAAAGAGTTTAAAAGTGCCCAGTACAATTCTGCCTAACAACTTCACTAATTCACCTCCACTGAAGACCCACATTGCAGGTCAGAAATACTTCATTACTTATTTCAGTATTCATTCTGCACAAATTCAAGCTGCCTAGCCTTGTCTTCTCAAAGTTTTGACATAAATCTGATCTTTCTATAAGCTGACACAGAGAAGAGACATATAGATGCAGAGTTTTGTGTTGAATATTACTTTGTTTACTCATCGAATTGGATTCCAGTAATCTGTTCTGCGATGAGATTACTTTGTCTTTATTCAGAGCTGGAATCAATGCAACTGCAAACATCTGTGTGAGTGTGTTTGTAGATCAGCTGTGTTTACCCTCACTGACATTCTCACAGTTAGGAATAAGACTTTACTGTGGAAACTGAAGAGCAAAGCAGACTGCGCTGCTCATAGTCGACAGTGCTCACACACTGAGAGCTGCTTGAGTTTGTGCGCGTGACTGTGTTTGTGTGCTTATCATGTTCTCACCTGGACCAGATGTTCATATGATTCATGGCCCACGAAGACACACCAGACTCTTCTAACAGATGGCGCAGTCTTTGGAAAGAAAACAACTCATTTTCTCGAAGTTGCTTATATAATCGACCAAAAAAGAGGGGTTTTGACAGTGTAGTTAGCAGCGACTGGCAGTGCGATGTTAAAAATATATACGGGGGAACCGTCAGGGCTCTCTAGGCCCTCAGAAAGACAGGGTTGTAAAAAATTATATTTACAAACTTTCTAAATCGAAACATTCTAAAGCTATTTTTTGGAATTCATAAATTGACAATACACATCTGAGGAAATAAACCCTTAAAATCTGCCTATTCAGTTTGTTGTGTTGACGCCCATTTTCCTGTTCTGTGATTGGTGGTCCCAAATAGGGCTCGCTGCATCCTGCGGTGGACATCCAACACCGCCCACATCCAAGTGTGATGTCAGAAGCCACGCACGCCCATGACCAATAGGTCACCTTGCGACTACTCATCCCCGTTCCGCCCCGGAAACCTGAATTGTTGTATGTAGGGTTCCGATTGAACGGGTTTTCACGCGTAAGAGGAGGTTTTGAGCGGGTTTCAGGCATAAGGGTAGGTTTTAGGTTGCTTTCAGTATGTAGGTTCCAGATTAAAGGGGGGTTTTAGGCGTAATGGTAGGTTTTGAGTGGGTTTCAGTGCTGTCTGTCATAAAAAGAAAAAAAATATAAGTAGTAAATGAAAAAGAATTAGGTATGAGGGTTAAGTCTTCTCAATGCTTCTTCCTGTTTCAAAGTTAATGAGGAAGGAAGCATGAATTTTTCCCCAAACCATTTTACCAGAAATCCCGCCCTTCAGCTAATTTCATTGGTTAAAGGATTAGTTCACTTTTAAAAAAACTTTTGCTGATAATTTACTCACCCCCATGTCATCCAAGATGTCCATGTCTTTCTTTCTTCAGTCGAAAAGAAATTAAGGTTTTTGATGAAAACATTCCAGGATTTTTCTCCATATAATGCACTTCAAGGACCACTTCAAGGTCCAAAAGACAGTTTCAGTGCAAACTGCAAACTGTTCAAATGGCTTTAAACAACACCAGACGATGAATAATGGTCTTATCAAGCGAAACGATCGCTCATTTAAAAAAGAAATAACAAAGTTTAAGTTTTATAAGCTCAAATGCTCGCCTTGCTCTGTTCTGTGTGACTCTCCTGTTCAAACTCGTTCATCAAAATGAACGAATCTTTTTCCGAGTCAATTCGTTCATTTCGTTCGTTAAATGAACCAAATGACTCGAAAAAAGATTTGTTCATTTTGATGAACGAGTTCGAACAGGAGAGTCACGAACGTGCATCACAGAACAGAGCAAGGCGAGCATTTGACATTATTAAACTTAAACTTTGTCATTTATTTTTGAAATGAGAGCCAGAGCTGGTTCGGAGTTGGTTCGACTGACAAGCTTACTAAGAACCGGTTTGCCTTTCCACCGGCTAGAGACCCACAACAGAGCCAGATCTTTCGTCACTGCATACGTCTCATGTTGCCCAGCAACGCTAGTGCGGTAGCGCCAAACACAAACAAGCCAGGCTTGTTCGAGATGCATCGGCTTCTCGCAGATCGATCAAATGCCCGCATGACATCAAAGCACTGCGAAAGCGATCCAAAAGCACAAGGACTCGTATGATCTCCAAACACTCCCGCAGCTCCGATCGGTCCGCGCCGCTCCGATGCATCTCGAACAAGCCATCAACAATAACGGACTTTGCGTTACTATGGATGCTCATGGGTTTGCAACAATACATCGGAATCCAACGCGTTTGTGCAGCTCGCCGTTACTTACATAGACGGATATTATAATCAAGCTGCTATTAGCTCGACTAGCTGCTATTTAAAAATGGCGGTCACAAGTTTCTATTCGTCTTGTTGGTCACGGTAACCCCGCCCCCAGCTCCTGACGCAGGCGGTTCTTACTTGGCTCTGTTCTAGACCAGCAATGATTTGGTGCTACTTAAGAACCACTTTTCCTGGTTCGGAGCTGGTGCTTTGCGTGTGGAAAAACAAAGAACCGAATTGAAACTAGGCTCTGGCTCCGAACCAGCACCAGCTCTGCCTTGGTGGAAAAGGGGTAACTGAAACTGTCTTTTGGACCTTGAACCGTTTGGTGCCCAGCAAAGTGCATTATATGAACAAAAATCCTGGAATGTTTTCATCAAAAACCTTAATTTCTTTTCGACTGAAGAAAGAAAGACATGGACATCTTGAATGACATGGGGGTGAGTAAATAATCAGCAAAAGTTTTTTTTAAAGTGAACTAATCCTTTAAGGTTATAGTCACGGTCGGGTAGGTTTATGGATCAGTGTTTGTTGTAGGCTATCAGTACTGTGATTGACATGACAAAAACATTTTAAAAATTGGCGGCAGGGCGGTGTTTCCGCTGAACTGGTTTGGGAAAAGTCACGGCAATAGCCCCTTTCACTCAGCAATCCCGGTAAATTACCGTAAAAATGCCAGAATGACTTAACCGGTAAATACACTAATATGCTGTTCACTAAAGCAACGTCGTTCCAGCTTTTTACCAGTAAGAAACCATTCACACATCAGCTCAAAAATACCGGTAAATTCTGTGATGTCAGTCATCGGAAGTGATCTTTAAACGACGCGCCGTTGTCTTCATCTGCCCGCATGAGAAACGCTTTAGTTTCACTATATATTCAATTTGACAAAACAATTTGATGTCTGAGTGAAAGGCATAACGGGATGGTCATGCAGAATGTGTTTTTGCTCTTAAAAACACGAGACGCGCATAATAGTATCCAACTGCAGAGCCGCAGCGCTGATGAATGGAAAAGAAGGCTGGGTCTCGAGCGTGAAAAAGCTGAGCGACGTGGCGCAACGGTCAAAGATTATCATCTTGCGCATATTTACATGGAAAACCTATTAAAAAGCGCACTGTAAACAGCGCTGAGTATTCACGTCAACTCCATAAGAACTTTATGATTGGCCCAAAGCAGACTTCTTACGTCAGCGTGTTCTGACCTCGTACGTGATCATACCGGTAATCTTCATTCCGCGTTCACAAAGAGCACATTACCGGTAATTTACTGGTAATGTTACAACTTCCCTTACTGATAAATTGCCGGAACCAATTTATCAGTATTTTTGAAAAGGTCACATACCTGTAATTTACCAGGAATTTACCAGTAAAGACAGGGGCTAATGAGAATGTGCCGTATTTGGACATGGGCGTGGCTTCTTACACCACACTTGAATATGGGCCTGGTTGGATGTCCAGGAGACGGTGGTACAGCTGTGAAATTAAAGAGGGGCCAAGAGAGGCAAATTTCAAATGACAGGAAAATTGACTAATCAGATCGTCCCTCTATTGCTATTTTCGGTAACACTGAACACTGTCCCAGTTACACATTACATAGTTACTATATAAATTCTGCATCATTTTGTAGCTAACCCTAAACCAAACCCTCATCCTAAGTACATGTATACTTAATTATTATTTACTCAGTATCACTAAAATAAAACAAAATGTAATAAATTCTCATTATCCTCAAAATACAAATAATTGCATCATCACACAATAATTTCAATGTAATAAACATGATTTGGGGAAAAATGTAACTATTATGCAGAATTACAGCAAATATGCATAATGGTCACTGAGTTGGTATATTTATAGACTGACCAGTAATTCAGCAAAATAACTGTTTTCTCAACTAAAGCTTAACATATAAAACAGTTGCAGCGGCGGCCAGAATAAAATCAGTCACCTAACCTATTCGATTTTAAATAACTTATCCAAACAGCAACTTTAGCTGGAAATAACACTATTCAAAAATCGCTATAAAGCCAAACCAATCTCTGTTACCGTAAATTGTATGTTTATCTCTGTAAAGCTGCTTTGAAACAAACTCTATTGTTAAAAGCGCTATATAAATGAAGATGACTTGACTTGACTTGACTTGACTCTAAAAGTTAATGAGAAGTTGTTTTCTTGTTTTCACTAAGTTTATGAGAAGTTCCGCCCGCTGTTCAGGTATTCATACAACAAAATATTATTTTGTGAAAAAGATCAAAAATGCTGCCGCTGGATGGCAACTCTTAAAAAAAAAAAAAAAATGCTGGCAGGGAAAGAGTTATTATCCCACACCATTTTCAAGATTAACTTTTAAAGAAAATCTGCAGTAAATCCACAAAGGAAGACCTACACCAGAGCTTAATTTGGTGCAGAAAGCCAAAGCTTTCGAAAGCGTTTCAGCCCCAATTATAAGCCATACATCTAGATGACAGCATCTGCAAGAAGCCAAAGCTTTACTGCTGGCATTGTTTGCTGTTTGGATAAGTTATTTAAAATCGAATAGGTTAGGTGACTGATTTTATTTTGGCCGCCGCTGCAACTGTTTTATATGTTAAGCTTTAGTTGAGAAAACAGTTATTTTGCTGAATTACTGGTCAGTCTATAAATATACCAACTCAGTGACCATTCTGAATATTTGCTGTAATTCTGCATAATAGCTCAATTTTTCCCCAAATCATGTTTATTACATTGAAATTATTGTGTGATGATGCAATTATTTGTATTTTGAGGATAATGAGAATTTATTACATTTTGTTTTGTTTTAGTGATACTGAGTAAATAATAATGAACTACTTAGGATGTAGTTTATTATATGTACTTTGTATTGTATGTATTATATGTACTTAGGATGAGGGTTTGGTTTAGGGTTAGCTACAAAATGATGCAGAATGTATAGTAAGAACTATAGTAACGTGTAACTGGGACACTGTACAATAAAGTGTTACCGAAAATAGCAATATGTATGCAGCAGCTCTGCTAAGTTAACATACCCTTTGCAGAACCTTCAATAATAATTACAAATAATAACAAAACATATCACAAAAATCATAAAAATGGATGTTATTATTAGTACTGTTTTATAAGTAGTTTATGACCAGTTATAGAGGCTATTTACATGATTTTAGGTTAATTGACATACATTGATCATTATTGTGCTTAATTAACAGTTTAATGTACCCTACAAATAATATTGTGCAACAATATTGATCAGTTGCCAACACTCCTTTAATTGACTAATTATAAGCTGAGATAATGACAAAACATATTTTTGTAATCTTGAAATGTATCTTTTTTGTCATAAAAGAATGATGTAAAAGCCGCATTCACTTTGAAACTCACAGTGAACTTTAAAAATGCAGGAAGCGATGAGACAGACATCTTTTTTTATCAGTTCTCTTCATTCATCTTTAAATGGAATATATACTCTTTTTCCCAAAGGCGGAAAAAAAGATCTTTCTCATGCACCGGGGGTGTTCTAGACCCAAGGATAAGGCAGTCTTCTGGGTCAAGGGGATTTTTTCCAAACAATACTTTAAAAGCAGTTCTGCTTTGACTGATTTACTGTTGAAAGCGAGTCGCAGACTGTGTGCTGCTGTTGAAAGTAAAGTTCACAATCACACACTCCCACTGGATTTCCTGTTTGCCTTATGTTCATACAAAGTGACTGCATAAAGCAGCATTGATTTGACGAGATTGAATTAGGTTCTTAAAATTTAAATGCATACATTTTGTTCATCATAGACAGCATACTGTACTTTTTTTGTGATTGATATTGTTTTTTAATTAACCACATTACCCATCAAAATATGAGAAAAATATATTATATTTTAAGATATAAGATATAAGATATAAAATATTATATATATATATATATATATTGGTTCTCTCTTTCGTTTGCATTTGCTTTAAAAATTATGCCCGCACAATTTGTTTCATTGTGTTTTCACAAATAAAACATCTGACTCAAAGCACAATTACAGTATGCTTACATATTTTAATAATATTTTAATAAAAGGGTGAAGATGTCAATTTTCCTAGGCTGGGCATCACGTTTGGCCACTATATACAGTAAAAAAAAAATTATGTGCTGTAAATTTTACTGTTTAGATATTTACATACCAAAATACTTGGCCTGTCAAAATCATACAGCAATCTTCTTGTCTCAAAAACAGACGGGGCAGTGAGGAGGTTTTTTTTTTTTTTTTTTTTGCCACTGAAAGAGCATTTAGGTGATGTTCCTTTGACAGACATCAGACGGCATCACTGTCAGCGGCTCTGAGGAGAGTCATCCTGCAGAACATCGCTGATGCAATAAAAACACTTCTGCCAGATATGAGAGATTGAAATGTACATTGCACCGAAACAGAGGTTTGAAGTTTCCCTCTGGTTTTTTCATTTTAAACGTAATATTTTATAGGTCGACAGTGGCATGAGATATTGTGTAATCTGCCCTGAAATTTTTGGTTTTGTGTGTTTTAGTTATGTATACAGTAGTTTTCTAGGCTGATGGATGAGTGCTGCTCTTATTTGGAAATTATATTTGTAATTTAGTATTCTGTTACTTATATTAAAAGTATCTGAATATCTTATTTAGGTAACACTTTACATTAAGGTTTCATTAGTTAACATCATTTATTAATTAGTTTCATTTTAGTTAACATTAACTAAGAATGAACAAGGCTTCTACAGCATTTATTAATCTTAATGTTAATTTCAGCATTTACTTATACATTATTGAAATCAAAAGTTGTATTTGTTAACATTAGTCAATCCACTGTGAACTGACATGAACAACTGTATTTTTATTAACTAACATTAAAGGAATAGTTCACCCTAAAATGAAAATCATCCTGGTGTTGTTCAAATGCATATAAAGTATATATTTAAGTTGTCTAAATGTATATGTACACTCGCCTAAAGGATTATTAGGAACACCTGTTCAATTTCTCATTAATGCAATTATCTAATCAACCAATCACATGGCAGTTGCTTCAATGCATTTAGGGGTGTGGTCCTGGTCAAGACAATCTCCTGAACTCCAAACTGAATGTCAGAATGGGAAAGAAAGGTGATTTAAGCCATTTTGATCGTGGCATGGTTGTTGGTGCCAGACGGGCCGGTCTGAGTATTTCACAATCTGCTCAGTTACTATGGTATTATTTTTGTGCCGATAATAATGAACGTAACTTTTCAAGAAATCAATGAAAACATAAACTGAAACTGAATAAAATATCTTTGAAACTGAAAAAGAATGAATAGCAAGCAATTTTCTTGACTTTGTTTTTAATACACTGCATGTTTTGCTAACTATTCCTAATATTTATTTTACTGATCTAAACTTACAAATGCGCTTCCAGAGTTTTCATTTACGCTCCCTGAGTTTCCGTTCGCTGTTCTGACACAAATCACTCGTGGGGGCGGGGCTAGTAGCAGTGTGTTCTCATTGGCTACTGAGTTTTTGATTGACAGCTTCTTGACCTGGAAGTGAAGACGTCAGTGTTGCTTACTTGTGTGGATGTGAGCGTCTGTAAGCGCAGCTTTCTATTTAATTTTAGTGATATTAAGTTATGTTTGTTTTTGAAATTTATCTGTATTTACCTGCTGCTACTACTTTGTCAACAGAAACTTTTAGGAGCGCAAGAGATCTCTTCAGTCTATTCAGGTGTAATTGTACATCAAAGTAGGCCTACTGTATATGCCTACTTAAAATATTGTGTCCAAAGTTTTAGGAGAATATTTGTTTATTCCTGATGATTATTTTGCATGTTAGGCTCTGATTAGGTTGTGCTATTACAATTTAAAGAGAATAGCCTACTACTAGTATACGTGTGTGATATATTCAGCCGTCAAGAAAGATTCACTTCAACCAGGTAATCAAGGTTGGCAACCATGGCCATCAAATTTCTCATTGTAACCATATGCATTTACACCATCAAAATCTATGATCACTTAAATAAGAGGAATTTAAACTATGAAAATTACAATCGTGGCTTGCTGTCAGATGATAGCCTACAGACCTCAAAGGGCATTTCATTACAGATATCACACAAAGAATGTTTTTGTTGCCATTTTTTTAATCATGCTGATAATTTTATTTATTTCATTTAGTTAATATTATCTTCTAACATTTAAAATTGTGAATATATTTGAACAATCATCAACAGGTTCAATTATGACTTATAAAATCAGTTAAATTAATTTAAATAAAAAATTAAATAAATGTACATTCTTTATTGTCAATACGGCATATACACAAGTATCAAAGTGAAAGTCTTGGATGCGATTATGTTGTGACAGGAAAGACCAGAAGCCACAAAACATTAACTGCATACTATACATGTAATGCACAGTATTCTCATAATATACATACAAAATGCATAATTACAAAGATTTTTAAGGAAATAATCCATCTCTGTGAGTCCATATAAGACAAGTGGATTGTAACCCATGTATGACAGTTGGTCGGAAGTGATTTTGAATAGTTAAAACAGTTTACATTATTAGTATTTTTCTTATCCTATTGTTTCACTTCAGAAGGCATTGATTCATCCACTGAGGTCGCATGGACATCACGGTCACTGTGTGTGGTTTTCGCAGAGATGGATTACTTTCCTTAAAATCTTAATTCGTATTTATCTGTAGAAAGAAAGTAAAATGCATCTGGGACAGCATGAGGGTGAGTAAAATAAGTGAGAATTTTATTTTTGGGTGAACTATCCCATTCATATGCTGTTGGTATATGATCAGCATAGACTAATAAGGATAAACTGCAACCTCTTGTGTACTTGTAAACTGTGTTTGTTGTAATCTAGAGCTCCAAAGAAATTAAAATATTTGCTATTTTATAATATTAAAATAAAATACATCAGGTGTCTGAAGATCAGGATCCCAGTCATTCAAAGGTGATATGTCTGAACAAAGTAACATTATTGTCTGATGGAGACAGTTGATCTCTGGTATTATCACTCCATCCTCTGTGTCAGCATCACCATTTTGTTTATGGAAAAGTTGCTCAACTCCCTGGAAAATGAGAAAGGAAATGTATTATAATCTAACAATACAAACTGCTTTGAACTCCCACATGCAGTAGGCAAGGCAAGGCAAGTTTATTTATATAGCACATTTCATACACAATGGTAATTCAAAGTGCTTTACATAGGAGAAAATAAAATAATCAAAACAGTAACAAGTTGCAGACTTAAAATAATTATTTCAAACAAATTATGTTTTAAGGGATTTTACAGTACTAAATATTTACCTCCGAGTCATGCACCATTTATCATCTGTAATACTGTTGTGTAACCAGTAGATGGCTGTATAGCCCTATAAACATTTATCTATGGCTGTGTATTCCCTAGTTGCTGGATGTTTTCAGTCATAATTACTTGCATGTATTAGGTTTTGCATTTGGACATATATTTATTATTAAAGACTATTCACAATTCAACATTTTTCTCCGAAATGTTTTTTTTTTTTTTTTCATTATTATTGCTCAAATATGGACACACAAAAAGCATTTTGTTGCATTTTACAGACTAAATATTGCGCCCAGGGTGATACTTCAAAATAATTGAGTGTTTACATATTATGAATAGAGACGTGGAATGTGGTCAAGTCCTGTCTCTCCTCTTTTAAAAACTCTGCATCGCAAATTAATCAGCAATTGGCTTTACATTGCCAAAGTTGAATCGGGCAGTGATTGACAGCGCTCTGGTCCAATGGCATCGGTGATTGTCTGATACAGTACTTTTTGTACTGTAGGCTACAGTACAGATACTGTACACTCTAGCCCAATGTTGTTGGGGTGGCAGGGGGGAAATATGATCTAATCGAAGACTGTAATGTAACCGTATGTAACGTTAGATAAACAAGTCAGGTAATGATTGGGCTAATACTTACCAATTAAATCAAGACGACACTGCTGTATAATGTTATGGGCTCTCACTGAGCTCTAATATGCCTCTCCACCTGAAAAAGCAAGTACTGTATTATAAATAGTATTAGTTTAGTATTAATTAATAAAAAATAAAATAAAAATAAGCTGACCTACCACGAGTAGGCTATCCAGTATTCTGATATCGACGATGACAAATTATATCATTTGTCTGTACTATTCCTTCTATAAGAAATCATCTCAACAATATAGTGTAGCAGTAAATAAATACAGATATAAACTTAATATCACCTAAATGAAATAGAAAGCTGCGCTTACAGACGCTCACATCCACACCATAGACTGTAAAAAATAGATCCACACATGTAAACACAACACTGACGTCTTCACTTCCAGGTCAAGAAAGATGTCAATCAAAAACTCAGTAGCCAATGAGAACACACTGCTACTAGCCCCGCCCCCACGAGCGATTTGTGTCAGAACAGCGAACGGAAACTCAGGGAGCGTAAACGAAAACTTCAGAAGCGTAAATGAAAACTTCAGAAGCGTAAATGAAAACTCTGGAAGCGCATTTGTAAGTTTAGATCAGTAAAAGAAATATGAGGAATAGTTAGCAAAACATGCAGTGTATTAAAAACAAAGTAAAAAAAATTTTTGCCTGCGATTCATTCTTTTTCAGTTTCAATTTATGTTTTCATTGATTTCTTGCAAAGTTACGTTCATTTTTATCGGCACAAAAATAATTCCATAAGTTACTGGGATTTTTACGCACAACCATTTTTCTAGGGTTTACAAAGAATGGTGTGAAAAGGGAAAAACATCCAGTATGCGGCAGTCCTGTGGGCGAAATGCCTTGTTGATGCTAGAGGTCAGAGGAGAATGGGCCGACTGATTCAAGCTGATAGAAGAGCAACTTTGACTGAAATAACCACTCGTTACAACCGAGGTATGCAGCAAAGCATTTGTGAAGCCACAACACGCACAACCTTGAGGCGGATGGGCTACAACAGCAGAAGAGCCCACCGGGTACCACTCATCTCCACTACAAATAGGAAAAAGAGGCTACAATTTGCAAGAGCTCATCAAAATTGGACAGTTGAAGACTGGAAAAATGTTGCCTGGTCTGATGAGTCTCGATTTCTGTTGAGACATTCAGGTGGTAGAGTCAGAATTTGGCGTAAACAGAATGAGAACATGGATCCATCATGCCTTGTTACCACTGTGCAGGCTGGTGGTGGTGGTGGTGTAATGGTGTGGGGGATGTTTTCTTGGCACACTTTTGGCCCCTTAGTGCCAATTGGGCATTGTTTAAATGCCACGGCCTACCTGAGCATTGTTTCTGACCATGTCCATCCCTTTATGGCCACCATGTACGCATCCTCTGATGGCTACTTCCAGCAGGATAATGCACCATGTCACAAAGCTTGAATCATTTCAAATTGGTTTCTTGAACATGACAATGAGTTCACTGTACTAAAATGGCCCCCACAGTCACCAGATCTCAACCCAATAGAGCATCTTTGGGATGTGGTGGAACAGGAGCTTCGTGCCCTGGATGTGCAACCCACAAATCTCCATCAACTGCAAGATGCTATCCTATCAATATGGGCCAACATTTCTAAAGAATGCTTTCAGCACCTTGTTGAATGAATGCCACGTAGAATTAAGGCAGTTCTGAAGGCGAAAGGGGGTCAAACACAGTATTAGTATGGTGTTCCTAATAATCCTTTAGGTGAGTGTATATATACCATCTGTTGAAGGTGTAGGACCATAAAATGTTCGTCCAATCATTGCATTCAGACCGAAACGATGCAATGATACCATGTCCTACCTGCCTGTCAGCGTATGTATTTACATACTACTGCACACCTGCTCGCACAGACATCACACATCATCAGCACGTTTCATGCTATGCCGAGTTAGACAGACGTCAGTCACAGAGCGCCGCAACCGAAACAGCAGCCGCCATTACAGCTCCTCCTAAACCAAAACAACAAGCTTATGATGCATTCACGCCATAACTAGGCTACTGTCATTTGAAAGAGATGGAAACTTCTCATGTTCTACTCAGAGCAGATCGAGAGGGGGGTCTTATTGCATTGTGATCTGTCCAACAAGCGAATATAACACCTCCGATGCCATCAAGGACCGAATAACCTGTTTGCAAAATGACTGTGGTATAAATGTGACGACGGCGGGTCCTGTAAACAAGTTCCACTCATCTCTTAGTTGTTATCGTGATGTTCACCTTCACCGTAGATCACCTTGCTAAATGAATCTGACATTGAGGATGCTATCCAATATAAGCAATTTCCATCGATGACACCCGCAAGATACTTATTACTGTGATTTCAGCCGCTTTCAAACTGTGTATGAGAGGCGCGACGGCGCGCCTTGCCCTTGCCAGTTTAAATTTGACGTGCGCACACGCCTTACGCAATGCAGCTGTCACAGTGCGCGCACTAAACTAAATTCTCTTTATCGTCATATTGCATTTAAAGTGTCAAAAACACCAGGTTCTACGTGTATCAGTATATTCCAGATCCCTGCATTACTGTAGTTCTTAAAGTGACAGCAGTCTATATAAGAAGCAGTATAAGTTTAATTCATACAGTGAAGAATATGGAGTTTTATTATTTCATTTGATGATTCAGTTTCTAGTGTTAACTTGTACAGTTCTCTGTCAATACTGTCAAAATCAGTCAGTTCAGTTTAGTCAGAGTAGCAGTAGAGTAGCCTACAGTGTACCATGCCATTGACGTCAACGAACATGGCTGCACTCTAATAACAACAAATGTTCATTTCAGTATTGGGAAAAAACTTCATATGTTTTGTTTTTAACATTATTTTTGAATTAATTTGTTTTCAATTTTAATAACCAACATGTTATCGAATTATATTTTGTTCGTTTCAGTTCCCCTTTAATGTGTGGCCACAGTTTTCACCCTCATGTGATGTCATAGTAGGGCAAGCCCCGTCCTGAGTCAGTGAGACGCACACAGTCCGCCATGTTGTTTATATCTTTGCTAGAGCAGTTAGTAATAAAATGTCTGAGCAGCTAACATTATAATTGTTCTGTTTTTGGATCTATTAATGAACACAAGAATCTCCATAAACTGCAGGCATCTGAGCCACTGATGACGCAGTCGAGTCAGTTTGATTTATGAAGGCATTGTGCCTGAGAAATTAGCTAAATTCGGATGTTTGTGCTAAACATTTTACACCGGACTGCTTTGCAAACGAGGGTCAGTTCAACGCTGGGTTTGCTGATTCAACTTCATATCCAGAACACGTAAGTATTGCACTTTATATTTTGTTGATGTTTGAAAAATATATATATTTTTAATGTGCTTGTTAGCACGACATATGGATAATGTAGCTAAAATTACAATAGCTATGTCGTTATTTTTAAACCGAAAACGTTCATGGCTCACCGTATAATTCATAAACGCACATGTAGTATGCACAATATAGTCAGGTGATTGGCTTTTAAACTGTGTATGTTTTCTGTAAAGATAAGATGTACTTAGAGTGGAATGTTTATTTGCAAAGGCCTGTATCGACAAATATCAGTAACACGAGGGATTGGTTGCCAACATAGGCCTAACGTTACAACAATTTATAGGCTAGATGATCATGATCACAACATCCTAATCGACAAGTTGAATAAAGTTAACTAAAACAATTAGCCTACATAAATTAATCAATGAACTAACCATTCAGAAACACACTGTTACACTCTAAAAGTTACTTTTTGAGTCTCTCCTTAAGTGTCCGACTCCTGTCGGTTCCTCGATTAAAGTCGAGTAGGCTACTCGATTTAAAAAAATCCTCGATTGCAATTTACCACCGCAAGTGACGCGTCCCAAGGACCGGAATCCATGAACCGCATTAGTACACCGTTTACTAAGGCTACGCAATATATATAAAACCATTTACAATCATAATATAGCATAGTGCTATTGTGAAATCACAAAGGCTGTGATTCAGTTAAATAAATATATGCATTGTTTTTTTTTGTTCCACTGAGAAGCACAACACTTTAATTATTTACATGCGTGCAGATTAGTACATGTTACACTTTGGCGCCCCTCTGCAGGCATTTGCTTTAATATGTAAGGTACATAAGTTATGTTTATATTAGTTGATAATATAATATTAAATATCATTTATTTTACATGCGTATTTTAACAGTGTTGTTAACCCATATGATAACTTACTTTGATACTTTATTTGAAGTAATTGTTATTGCTTATTATATATTTGTATTTTAAGTCATTTTAAAGTCTGTTGTACCGATCTATTTTTTATTACCACAATTTTTTTTCCGATTAATCGATGGAATAATTGGTAGAATACTTGATTACCAAAATATTGGATAGCTGCAGCCCTAAAATGATCTATGGGGTATTTTTACTTTATGAAACTTCACAGAAACATTCTAAAACCCCTGAGACTTAGGCCTATATTACATCATGTGAAAAGGGGCATAATAGGTCCCCTTTAAAATTAAATCATTTTTAAATAAAAAAAAAAATCTAAATAAAACACTAAAAAAGATTAAATATATATATTTTTTTACTTGCATGTCATGTGACCATTAACTGACATCAGATAACCTTGAACTTAATTTTATTATTTATGATTATTGATATAGGCCTAAAATCTTCAAATCTCTGTGAGTACTTCAGGTGAATATATCAGGTCAAAGAAGTTCAGCTGACAAAAAAGTTTGGGAATCTCTGCATTGCATGTAGTGATGCACCGGTGTGAAAATTTGTGGCCGATACCGATAACCGATATTAATATTGCTGTTATGGCCGATACCGATATTTACCGATGTCGATATCTCTGTATAGAAAACACATAACGTTAGCGAGGGCTGCACGATATTGGTAAAAAATGACATTGCGATATTTAATTTTTCTGCGATATAAAAACAATTTCACCAGATGACTTGAATAGCTCTATTTGGAAAGAATGAATCATTCTAGAATGACTGGGGTGGTTTTGTTATGGAGTAAATCTGCATAGAAACTAATATTAATAGAATGTTAACTAATGTAGTTAACTAGACTTTAATAAATGGAACCTTTAATAATTGTAAAGTGTTTCCGATTTATGTCTCTTGAGTTCAGTGTTGGACAGATCAGTTGTTTTAACCATTCATTAAAGTGAATCGGTTCAAAGGAGTCATTAGTTCGGGAATCGGACGTGTCATTAAAGGACCACGGCACATTGTTGTGTGATTATCCAGGCAGTTTAGGACATCGCACAAGATTCGTCTCAACACAGAAAACATTTCATCACTAGATAGTTTTTTTTTTTTGTTTATTGAAAGTGTGGTTTATGTCATCTGAATGTGTGGAAAGCTTTTCAGAGGCACAATTCACAACCTGTGGTAGTTCAAAAAAAAAAAAAAAAACTTCGGTCTTCCGACCTTTTACCATCGTGTGTTCTCAAAGATATTCAGTCAACTCAATTGATTAATATGCGCGAGGGAGGGATAGAGAGAGCGCAGTTTGAAGACGGTGAGAGTGCGACCGGGGCTTTCACTCTCTCTCTGCTCGTTCTCTCAGTTAAACAAGCGCAGCAGTCAGTCATCTTCTTCAACCCTGCTCCTGGAGGCCCACTGCCCTGCAGAGTTTATATCAATCCTGCTTCAGTCTGTGATTTCAAGTGATCCTAAAGAGCTTGATTAGCTGGTTCAGGTGTGTTTGATTAGGGTTGGAGTAAAACTCTGCAGGACAGTGGGCCTCCAGGAGCAGGGTTGAAGACATCACTCACCTTTGGCGGGACAAAAATACGCGGCTGGTTCCAGTCTTCTTGCGCTTGATGTTTAAACTGACAGGACTTAGGCTTGTAATGTATGGGCTTGTGCAAAAACAAACATCCCCGCCCCCACACTCACATCTACACGCACGTCAAATACACAGGAATGTTTATCGGCCTGTTCACATCGGCCCTATTTTGACATCGGAACGATACCGTTGTGTAAAAAATTGACCATATCGGCGATATTATATCGGAGGCCGATATATCGTGCACCACTAAATGTAAATCTGAAAGGCCTTGAATGTGTACATTTTAATGTATTTGAAAGACAAAAGCCTTCTGAAGACAGGTTCAAATTCTCAATGAGTGATAATTCAAATCATAAATTATAATTAATGTGTTCGTCAGGAGCTGATTAGATATGCAATGTTGCAATTTTGAGAAAACACTTCTTAAAAGTGAAATGATTTCTGTAAATCCAGTGATGAAATGTACTAATATCAGTCATTAAATGCTTGATTCTGTTGTTTTTATACAGTGTGTCACTGCACAGAGGAAATTGAGTGTATCATAACCACAGCTTGTGTGAGTGGTTAGACATGTTGTTTAATGGAGGCCAGTCCTCAAGGAAGTAGGCAGTCAGCCAGCGCTGTCGTAATACGCCTGTGTGTGTGTGTTTGTGCTTGTTTGTTCTTGTGCTCTGCTCTCGGCTCTCTCAGCATGTTAACCTCTCTGCCCTTTTTCCAATGGGAGTCACTACAAACGCTCCCATTGAAGAAACATTTGGGTCTGTCTAGTCGAGCTGTTAACATGATCTGTTTCAGCACAACTGATAGTTACAAAGGGACTTCCCTCTAACATCTCTGCTGTTTCTGTTTTATGGCTGCTACAAGTCTCATAGGAAGGCTCAGACTTTACGGTTAAACATTTGTCTGTATCAAGTGTGTGATCTGCTGTAATACACTCTATTGTCCATAAATGACAAAATCCACTGTCGTATAGAGCTTCCAACTCGACAGCCCTCAGAATGATAAACCTGCCAAGATGTTACAACATTGAAATAGGAGCTCTGTCTGGATGCGCTTGATTTAATTACATTCAAAGCGTCTTAAATTAAATAATTAAGGCAATAATAATAAACATTCAAGCTTTAAAATGACAAAAAAAAAAACATTATGATATAAGTAAATAAGTATTAGTCCCTTTGGTTTGTGTACATGAATATTAAATAAATCCATAAATATAAATAAAATGGTGTAAATATATATATATATTTTTTTTTTAAGTGTTACTGAAAACCTTGATATCTGCGCTAGATCTTCTTCACAATGTCCGATGTGGGAATAAATCATTTTAAGTCTGATCTTTTCAATGAATTGGTTGATCTAGGCTCAGAAACTCATTCATTAGAATTGAAATCCACCCTTTGTTTTTTTAACAAAAGGAAGAAAGAAATGGTATTTATGGAACCGCATGAGTAAGTTGATAATGACAGAATTCATTCTTTTTTTTTATTATTCTATCTATTGTATTCTTTCTCGAATTTTTGGCTTATAATCCTCACAGCTTGGACTCCAGTTAGGGAGAATATGATAATATAAGAAAATACCCAAATGTGAACACCCACATTTTTTATGTTTTCCCCAGATAATTCAGCCCTAAAATGATGGTTTATTTTGCACTCAAAGTTTCCAGAGTACAAAGTAGTTTTTATATTTTTTTTATATTGTGCTATGATGCACTCCCTTACAAATCACCCACAATCATTCTAAAATGATTATTTCCTGACTATTTCCAAATCCCTGTATTTTTTCCTATTGAAATATAGAAAAACAAACGATAGCAATGTCCGTCCCCCCCCCCAAAAAAATATTGTGCAGCCCTAACAAGAAGTATGAATAATTAACATATAAGGTCATCTAGGATAGGCTAATAGATTATAATTCTCCCCATTGTCATGAAGACCCAACCAATTCCTGAGCCTTTCACTTTACTGACCAGTTCCTGACATAGCAGCAGCCCATCTGGACCAGAAAAGGCCATCCTTGCTGCGATGATAATTACTTAGTCAGAGATCAAAGAATAGAAACTGGTACTTGCTGTGCAATGTCCTGTGCCATTACGGGCGCTGTTAAACTGTGTCCATAAGGAGCTGCTGGCAGCAGGGGAGTCGTACAGCTGAGTAAAACACAAGCTGATCCTACAGGGAGCCATTAGCAGAAGCCTCGACTTCAAAGCAATTAGAGAACGTCTAGGGACTTGCAGTGTTTATTGAAATAATTGAATGTCCCCTAACTACAGTATGTACTTCAGTAGAGTAATGAATGTTTATGCCCTCGTGGCAGCAGACTTGTTTGATAGGACGCTTGATTCAGTGTTTTATGAAAGAAAGATGTTTTAATAGTGGCTCAGATTTAAACTTCACAAGCAAAAATAGCTCAAGTTTGAGTCATTTACTTGAATCAATTCAAACCGTGTCAGCTGAATATATCACTGCCTGTGGAAAGCAGACTAGACGTCACTTTTTTTTCTCCATGGAATAATTCACTCCAGTAATTCTTCATTCCTGATCAGGCTAAAGTTTGTTCATCATGCACTTTTTAGAATTTGACCGCTAAACAAAGCGAAAGCAACTCAATTTATTTGCCAATTTTCTAGCTATTAAATGGAAGCCTTTAGATACCATGTACACTCTTAAAAATGAAGGTTCCAGTCAGGGGTTTTTGCAGCAATGGCATTAAAAATGTTTTTTTTTTTTCGTTACTCAAACCTTTTAGTCAACAGTTCTTAAAAGAACAACTTTTTTCTTTGTTTGAAGAACATTCAAACCTTATAAAGAACATTTTGTGGAATGGAAAGGTTGTATTGATGTTCAAGGTTCTTCATGGAACCATCAATGCAAATAAAGAACCTTTTTTAAGAGTGTACAGTATTTAAAGCCGTGGTGTGAAACTGGTTCACTCTTGTTTCTCAATGTTCTTATACAAACATGACCCCAAAATGTATTTGGACAGTGGACACTTAAGTGTGTTTATGCTATATTTCTTCAAAATACATGCTGCTTGTTTTGAAACATATATGCAATGTAAGGGTGCTCCGATTGATCGGTCGCCGATCATAATCGGACGATAATTGCTTTGGGATGTGTGATCGTCGGTCTCTATAAAGGCCGATCCAGAAAAGCCGATCAGATGACGCAAAACTCGCGAGACAATTTTTTTACGCCCTGGTAAAAATGGCTTCACCGGTCTGGCAATTCTACAACAGGGCTCTCAAGTGTCAAGCATTGAGCGTGACAGTCACTCATTTCGGTCTTTTGTCACGCTCTCCCGCCACACATTGTATTTCTCACGCTGAAAAACTATTTGTAATATATTTAATATGCCGCAGCGGCCAAAACTCTGGCCGCGCAGCTCTCACTGTGGAACCGGCATGAATCAAGCGCGTTTCCTCTGGTGTTGTTCGTCGAGCTACACAATAGCCAATCAGAAAATAGCACTATTGTATCTGGGTAAGATTTAACGCAACAACCAATGACAAAAATGTATCCAACCCCCGTGCGTCCGTCAAATCACTCGTACATATTTTTTTCTCTCATCAAAACTGAATATGTTCATCAGCTGTTACAGTTATATCAAGCAAGGATACGTTTGTGTTTTATTTTGTGATTACACCGGAATGAATAGAGTCCGCAACGGCGATAGATTGAAGCGCGCGTCCGAGTGAAGCCTGCGCGAGGCACAGAGCACTGTATCCATGCAACTGATCGCCGCGGCAACGAGCGCGCACCTTGAGTTCAAAAACACATTTTAGCGCTAGATTTCTTATTTAATAGCAAACTAAATGAATGATCTGCTAGTTAACTGAAGATGTTTTATTTATTTATATTAGGTACATGGTGGGACAGACTTCACTGGATCTAGAAAAAAAATCAATCTAACCATATGTGACCAGTGGTGGCTTTCTTAATCTGTTTAAAATAATTTTGCAAGGGTTCTTCACACACACACACACACACACACACACACACACACACACACACACACACACACACACAAAAGGTTTCTCTACCTCTCTCTTCCTCTCTAAATGCCTACAAAATCTGACTAAGCATCCCAGAAAAAAGCAAAGTTATAGATACAAATATGGAAGTTGTTAGTTTTTGTTTTGTTTTGTTTTTTTGTTGTTGTGCACTTTACTACCTGTGGTCCTTTAAGTGTATTAGAAAAACTGATGGCTGACTGACTCAAAACATTATTTTGGCTATAGCCTTTTTTGTTGCTGTTTTAGTTTAAAGTAGTCTAAAGCTAAATTTAAAGACTCAGATGTTCTGTCTTTTATTAATTTTATTTTATATTCTACAGGAAAGTTGTATGTCAAGCCCTAAGCTGCTCCCAATAACCAAGCTGCTATGTTAATACATGTTGCTTGCAAATAAATACACAGGTGTGAATTCATTATGCATTGTCTTCTCTTAAATGTAATACTTAATGTACATTGTTGTTAAATATAGTTTAATAAGTAATGCTACATGATAAAAATAAGTCTTCAAATAGACCCTGTAATCGGTGATCGGTATCGGTATCGGGTGATACAGCTTCCAGTAATCGGTGATCGGCCCCAAAAATCCTGATCGGAGCACCCCTAATGCAATGGCATGTTAATGATTACAAATGGCGCCACTGTATGTTTGGAGTCACTGTATGTATCTACAAAAAAGATATAAATAAATAAATAAAAAACAGGCAGCTGTCCATGGTGCTGAAAGCACATGTATGTTCAAGCCACATTCACTCACTTATTGGTTAAAGGGACAGTTCACCTAAAAATAAAAATGCTGTCATTAATTACTCACCGCACGACTTTTGAACACAAATGAAGATCTTTTTGAAATCAGAGAGCTTTCTGTCCCTCCATTGACAGCTACGCAACTACCACGTTTTCTGAAGAGACAATCTCTTTAAACGATGAACAGATTTAATTTAGGCTTTTATTCACATATAAACATTGATTAGGGAACATAAACAGAAGCTTAACTGAACCTGTTGACGTGCGAGAATAAACCTCTTGTGGAAGCTCAGACGAGCAGCGTAACAGACGAGAATGAACTTCATTAGTTCTAGCAGAAGCTCAGACGTGCTGCGTAACAAGAATGAACCTCATTGGTTCTCACAAGTCAAACAAACTAGCTTGAGCTTCCGTTTACCATAACTGATGTAAGAGTTGATAAATGTGTGTGTGGTGTACTCTTAGAGTTGGTTCGACACCATGTCGAACGTGACTGACAGAAAGGGAACCACATATTTTATAGTACTTGCTCCTAAACTATATACAGTAGAAAAACAGCATGATTCTGCATAAATTCAGAATCACATTTTTTTTCTTCAAACCGAGATCACAATTCTCCTACAATTCTGAAGAGACAACTAAACATAATACAGTTTTTCTCAGTCGCTTTGGTGCATTTCTCACTTCACTATTTACATTTGCACAACAGTTAGTTCAACCTCCACAGCATTTAGTCATTTGTGCACATCATAGTAGCAGTTTCTCATTCCTTCCAACAAATTGCAAATGCTTTTGGATATGCATCAATTGCTTTCATACAACTCTCTGCTGTTTTATAACATTATCATTTGCTTATGTCATGTCAGTCAAAATTAACTATACTTGTGAATGCTGAATAGTCATTCCATATAAAACTAATAGTCCTCATTTCATTGCTTGAGTCATCACATACAAAAATGTTAAACTAGTTGTCAAAATCTGTCAAGCAAATTGTACCATTTTTTAAGTCTTTAAAAAAAAAAACCTTTTTTATCCTAAATTGAACAATTTCTCTCAGGTGAACCTCAGCTTTCACTGATGAGAAGGGGTGTGCATGAATGATTTACAGTACTATGTATGTTGTAAGTTCCGTTCCAATATGTACTGCAATATTGTTTACAGTTGTGCATCCAAAGGGAGTTTGTTTGTTGTAAATAATGGTGTATTTTTTCTTTTGCACAATGCTGTGAACAAATTAGAATTGCAAAAAGCATATGCAGTAAAAATGTGAAACATACATATTCAGTGTCTTGTACTCGGTTACCTCACTAAATACAGTAATGTGTAACTTTACTGTAGTTTTCAAATGGCTGTGCAAATAGTATATAGTGCTGTCTTGAGCATTTTCAGGTAGTGTCACCAAGTCTGACTTTTTTGTATTGGAAAACATTTACAGAGTAAACTGTCATAATGAAAACATGACAAAGCCATTTGACTATCTCGTTCATAAACAATGGTGTCAGGACTTTTCATCTTGATGACAATGACACTTTCATTGATATGAATACTTGCTTTTGAGGAATGAGCTATCCATTTTGAGCAAGTGACACGCTTTTGCAGGTTATCAACTAGATTTTGCAGTTTACACTAATTGTTTTGAGAACTGCATTAACTGTTGTGCGAATGTAAATAGTGATGTGAGAAATGCACCAAAGCGACTGAGAAAAACTGTAACATGCAATTTACTAGAGGTTCTGACAAAATGTTCATTGCTGAAGTCTATTTAAAATGTTGAATTAAACCGTAAAAAAAAAAAAAAAAAAAAAAAAAAAAAAAATCTTTTTTAATGAACAATTCAGTGACTCAAAGGTGTGCAATAAATTTTTTTAATGCACAGGTAAAAAAACTCAAACATAACGTGGAACCAAAAAAACTGTGATTGGTCCTTGATCAATGAAAGCTGCGATGCATTATCCCTTACATAAAAATAATGTCAAACACTGTTAGAAACACGTTTCGCCAGTTCATATCAACAGTGGTCCCTTCTGATCGTGAATGGAAGTTGTAATCTGAGCACAAGTGAAAAACAGTGTCTGGGTTGACATACGCTTCAATTCCCTCTCCGGCATGTCTGTCAGAGATGAGTCTGTTTCACCCCTCCACTTGTCCCCTGCTGGACTTACAAGCACCCACCAGGGCCCACTCACTGTGTGTGTGCAGAATTTCATTTGCTGTGATTTCCCGCTGGCCTGTAATGTGATGGATTTGACATTTTGATTTGCACATTGAAGAACAGAGGAGGACAAACGTATTTTCATTTAGGCCGTGGAGAATGGAGAACGGGGCCGGATCTGTTGCGCATGTCAGCGGGTTTTGTCAATGTCATAATGGGCTTGTCTCATGCTCTTTATTATTTTTAATACAGTGCCATCTCCAGTCACTGACAGCACTACCCGTCCCTTCCTCCACAACTCATTACTGTGTTTTCTGACCCCGGAGGTCAACATTTGTGCACTAATGAATGCTTTGTCTGATAATATGCACCATTAGATTGCAATCTTCTCCAAAGTGAAACTAACAAATCGCTTTACATAAGCACGTCGAGTTGTTTTTCACACTGTTTTCCACTGTTTGGGACAGCTGACAAATGAATTCTTAATTACATTACTTCTTGAGTTCCTGAGTGAGTCATCGAAACTTTGCAAAGCTCACTTTTAGTTTAGTGTTCTGTCCTATAATCATATTTATAAACCACTTTGTAAACCCTAATAAGTTGGCAGAACTAATTAGTTTACAAACTCCAAGATTAATTTAATACAACTTAAAATTTTGTTCTACCACAAACGTTAATTGCAATTGGAATGTTTATTAAGCTAACTCATACAACTTGATTGCATGATCATCATATTAACAAATACATAAATATACTAATTTGGTCAGAACAGCACTGCCTGTTGAATTTATAAGGGCTATAATAAAGAGATCTTGACGCTTCAGTGCACTGTCACGTCCATAACGTTTTAAAGGTTTAGTTTATTTAATATGACAATTATAAATGCAAATAACTTGAAACTTTATTTACAAAGCTAAATTATGTTTATGCTTATTGGGATAGACAATTCATCTCACTACTTTGCTCTGAACAACCATAATAATGCGTTACGGACATGACCGTTACGGACGTTTCATATTAAATCATGCATATGACTATTGTGAACTGTTTCAAGACAGAAATGATTTTGGCCACTTCATTTCAAGTTTTGTTTTGTAGAAACAATTTATACAAAACGAAATTAACTTTAAATAAAGTATCTTAATTTTAAATCAAAGTTTCATCAACCAATTGCCTGGATTTAATAAATAAGCAAATATAGCATGGAGGTGCGATCACTTGCAACACGTAAACTTGAGCGCGTCTCATAACTGAACAGAATCATTTCAGACAGTCTTCTTAATGTGAAAACACAGCCATTATGCGTCAACAAAAGTGCCATGATCACCCCAGACGCGTATTTCAGATGTATTTCAGATGTATTTCAGACGCGTCACATCCATAACAGGGTTTTTGTCACATCCATAACGTTGGTTTTTCCTCATAATACACTTCATAAAAATATATATATTTTAAACATTGATATTTTTATGTTCAGCTAAGACCCCTTCATCATGTGGATAGCAATATTTATATATTGGATTTAAAAGTTCAGACTTTAAAGGAAATCGAACAGTATATCAAAAACTCTGTCATTTCCCGTCACATTCATAACGCATGCATATTTTCCTTTTTTGGGGGTGCTTAAATATATTTTAGAAAAACATATTTTGCCTGTCAATTCCACAGATTGGGTGCTGTGAGAATATGCATTTCCAATTTAAATATTGTAAGAAGTTTTTTTTTTTTCTGAGACATTTCACCTGTCATTGTGAGTTCAAATATCACATCCATAACGCTGGAATTACCCTCTAGCAAGTACAATGAACTTTGGTAACACTTAATTTCAATGGTCCACTTTAGACATTCTACTACTAAACTTAAGTAACTGCAACTAACAGTCAATAGAGTATTTGTTGACTGTCTGCTTAATATCTGCTTACAATTTATTTTGATGCTCCCCCAACACCCAGACAGCAATCCGACACCCAGATGCTCCCCCAACACCCAGATCCGGCCCATGTCTGGGACACGTTGAATCCACATGTAACAGATGTGGCCCGGATCTGGACCGACACTATGTTGCCGTCTGGGCAGACATTCTACTGACATGTCGACTTATTCTACACACCTGAGCCCTAACCAAGCAGTCCACTAATACTGTAATGAGAGTTACAGTGGTTGACATGTAGTTGCAAATTAATGACGGTTAGTTACTTATAGTTAGTAGAATGGCTATAGTTGACTATCAAAATAAACTATAACGCATTTTAAAGGTCCAAAGATTGTCTCAGCTGTTTTTGACAGTGCATTCTTCCAATGCCATATATTTTACCATCTAAATCCCTAAAAACATCATCCAAGTCTCTGAATTTGGAGGCAAACCTGTTAAGTGTGTGGCTGGTAGTGTTAGTTCATAGTGTTATTTGCACAACAGCTGAAGCAAAAAGGCTTCTTTTTTTTTTTTTTTTGTGAAGCTCACCTGAAACTCAAATACAGAAAAAGGCCATGCTGTCACGTACTGCTGCTACTTATAGACCTGCAGCTCTGAATGACGTCAGGAGCATTTTTTTAGTGCTATAACTCACCAGATTACTAAAACCGCAAATGTTGCCGGGTGTGTCATTATGCAATACACACAATGAGATTGTGTCAGCAAACTCATGTCATGACTCGCACACCTCGTCAATCAAAGGGACTGTGATTCAGTCTCGTCCAGCTGGACCTCAATAATATTCCGGGAGATAATTGTGGAGCTCATTGGGATTAGATTTAATACTTTCGCCAGATACGACTAGACTCTCGCTGAAGACAGATGGGACTGTAAAAGCGGTTTTAAAAAGGGATTATACTCCTCAACTTCAGCTTACCTTCCGATATGGGCCTTGAGCGCCCAATCTCAAAGGCTGATATCCATTAAAATCACACATCACACGCATGTAAATCCCAGATTCATCCTCCACTCTATTAAAGTGATTTTTCCCAGCAGAAACAGCATTTGGTGCCACTGTAAACCCAAACGGTAAAATTCACCAAATAAACTAGTTGAGTTTCACTCACTAAAAGTTCAGGTTACACTTTATTTTTCGATAGGACATTCTTCTAACTAGAGGCTAAGTAACTTTGCAACTACATGTCAACTACCTCTACTTAGAGTATTAGTAGATTGTTAGGTTAGTTAGTTGAATAAGTTGACATGTAGTTGCAAAGTTACTTATAGTCAGTTGAATGTCTATTGGGGGAGCATCAAAATAAAGTGTTAGCAGATATTAAGCAGACAGTCTAATACTCAAATGACTAGTAGTTGACACTCAATTTGTGTATTTATGCCTTACTCATACTTTGCACGTGACGTCACAAGTACTGGCTGGCGGGCAAGAACGTCGTTCTCCAGCAACGAAACCCAGTAAACTAATCAAGGATCTTGCCAGGACGTCGCCAGTTTTACTATACAAAAGTTGGTGTTTGAGGTTTGTGATATCTATGGTTTTCAATGAGAACCAGAGATGACCCAACTGTATGTAGACCCAACAGTAGTTATGCAGCTAGTTATGCATAGTTATGCAGCTAGCTCGCTAACAGACTTGATAGCTACTAAAAGACCCATAAGACCTGGAACTACAGGACTCTACGTTGAAAATACCTGTTTGCTGCCCGCCAGGTATCCATGGTAGTCACGTGACTGCAAAGTATGAATTCTATGCTGTTTTGTAGAATAAATAGTGTGAGTAGTGTTCACACTGAAAATTCCAAAAAATAAAAAGTCCACTTTAAATACATAGATGAATCACCTAAAGGGATACTCGACCGATTTTTTTCATTTTTTTTTTTCATATTAAAGGTGCCCTAGAATTTGAAATTGAATTTATCTTGGCATAGTTAAATAACAAGAGTTCAGTACATTGACATGACATACAGTGAGTCTCAAACACCATTGTTTTCTCCTCCTTATTTAAATGAAAAATATAGGCGAATCTCCACATAACACCGACTGTGACGCAACAGTCGGGATCATTAATATGTACGCCTCCAAAAATGTGCATATGCCAGCCCATGTTCAATGCCAGGCAGAACTGCGCAGCCGAATCATCGGACACACAATTTCAGAAGGAACAATGGTCATAGGTCGCGTGAAATGGGGAACCCCAGAGAAAGCTTTTAGGAGGGGGCCCAATAACATAAACATACAACATATAATATACAAGTTCTGCAGGTGAAGAAACAAATGAGGATCATAGGAAAAATGGCAGATCGTGGAAACAAATGTTATGTTCCAGGCTGTGCAGGGGATGTGAGGACTTTCCATACTCTTCCCACAGAAAAGAAATGTCAACAGGCGTGATTGATGTTTATCTATAATCGTATACCGCAACAGTTTAATTCGAAGTTGTTATAGTTTCCTATGCCCATTTCACCACGGACTTATTTTCTAACCTGGGACAATATCAAGCAGGCTTCTCTCAGCGTCTCATACTGAAGATTCAATTCCAACTATATTCCCGCAAGCGGTAAGTAGTGATTTTATTAAACGATAATTTACACTGTGTTATCTAGATCCAGCGCAAGATCCTAGTACAGTAACAATAGCAAACTCCAAGTAACGAGCATACATAACTAAATAGTATGACAAAGTATTTATGCTGAGGTTAATATTTCTTGCCTGTGTTGTCATAAATCTACAAAATAATACTGTAGATCCATATGTAAATTCCCTTTTGTCAAATAATTTTACTTTCGTCTATTTCATCAACAACACGTCATGGGCTAACTACGTTAGTTTGGTTGCTCACAGATAATGTTAGCTCACTCGATCCTTCTAACGTCACATTCTCCACCACATAAGTTGAAGCTATATTTATTAGACAAGGCATCTAATTTGTTAAAATTTTTTACATTTTTGAAAACTGACGTATGATTATTTTGCACGCTTGAGTGCACCACAGCCCTTGCGTACTAATGATGTAGGCTGCCAAACAGATGATACTATCGTCTTGTGTAAGGGAACACAGCAGGCCGCAGTGAAACAGCCAATCAGAGCAGAACTCCTCATTACTATTCATGACCCTTCCAAATAAGGTAAAAACAGATCATTTCATTCTGGGCCCATTTCTAGAGTTGAAAATGGACCTGTAAAACCATATCTGGACATTTTAAATGCCCTTGAATAAGCCACATACCCTCTATGTAGATATAAGAGACAAAATTAAAATATTATTTCAACACATTCTAGGGCACCTTTAAACTATGTTATTCCCTTAACTGGGCTAAGCTAAGTGCTATCAAAGTTTCGCCGCAAGACAGAGCGATTTAGTGCACGCACTGAGACGTGAGAGGTATGCATCAACTCGTATTAGTTAAGGGAATAACAGTTTAATATGAAAAAAACGTATCCCTTTAATTAATTCGAGAAAAACAAAAGGGGGGAGGGGTGATCAGACTCCGATGTTGAATGACAATGTCCTTATAAAATTCATACACTGACGAGTACATAGTGCATAGTGTGTTATTTGAGACAACTTCATAGTTAGCAGAATATCTAAAGTGAACTATCGGAATAAAGCGTCACCTTAAAGTGCACATTTTTTCATAAAATGCAAGATGTTTTGTAGATTTTCTGGTTTGATTCTCCATATTGTCAGATTATCAGCTGATAGCGTAATTAAGGGACGCCATATGCGGCGCCGGCGCGCCGTTACCCAGAAGTGACTACACTTCCTGTTATTTTTAGCTCCGCTGTGCTATTTTTACAGCCATCGCCGAAGACAACTCCCTCTTTCCACTAATGGCTGTTAAAAATACCCCGTTGTTATTTGCCTTTAGGTCTGACAAGTCATTTTTCTGCTGCTGTCGAAGGAAGGACTTTGAGAATGAGAAATTGTCCACTGGGATTGGTGGCGTCAGCAGAGACACGTAGCACGACACAGGAGTAAGTCGACAAGTTCTCTGAAGCAGTACGAACATATTTCCTCTTTTATTTACATTCCTTTTTCAAATGTTAACATTTTTCGCTATAACTCTCTCATCAAGTTGGCATTTTCTCTTTTCTCATTAAAATAAACTTGGCACAAGTAAAACATATGTAGACAAAAGTTTTATTTACACCATACAACATTTTTGATTTTTAAATATTTTATACAGGGCTGCAGATGAGAGAGCTTTACTGAGCTTCCAGGCAGATTCTGCAGTATTAAAGATTTGAAATATATTATTCATAAAAAAGTGAGTATTACCTTTATTGCATTTAAAGCAATGAAGAATGTAGCTTGACAAACATTCGTTTTTAAATGACAGAAAAAAATCCTCTTTGCCTCTGAATAGTTGTCTTTTCATATTATAAAGTAAAAAGTGTAGTCATGGCCAAACGGACTTGTTATAAACTTTTTAAAAACCTGCTCAAGTATATATACATTGTGTTCCTGGGCTCGTCTCCCGCCGAACAAAAAAAAAAAACGAACCCAGCCGCCGCTCGTGGGTGGACGTCACGTCGTGTCGTTTTTCTCTTTGAGGTCTCGTCTGGAAAGATAGCGCTTTCGGAACCGAATGTTTTTCCAAGTGGTACTTTTGAAACACATGATGTTTTGATATTGTACATGTCTGCCCCCCACTAAATACACGAGTGAGAATACAAAAAAAAAAGATAACACGGATGTTTTTTGTCTTTTTCTAACATCTTTTTATCCGTCCGTCCTTGTTTTTTTTGTTTTTTTGAAATCTTATTGGCACATATTGTCCCTGCTATACTCCTAGAATCCAGATATGTCTTTCCAAGGCTGCATGAAAAGTCTTCTGCGTTTTTTGATCAGTGCAAAATATGTCCACCTTCATCCGCGTCCCATTATTCCTCAGACTTCTGTCTGAAAGTCTCCCTCCTGGACGTCCAAAGGGAGGCTGACACACTTTTCCCACTCGGCGTTAGTCATCTCCAGAGAGTTCTTTGTGTCTGATTCTAGTACATTCATTGTGGCGTAGTTCTGATATTCACTTGCCGGGTTGAAGCTCTCCCAGGGGTTCTTGTTTTGCATTGCCTTGTCCTACGGAAAAGGACGAGAAGGCGCCGTGTTAGAAATAGTCTCAATATGGTCACTCGTAGAGATGCTGTCAAACATAGAAAGTTGCTCATGGACATGAATCATCAAGCTTTAATTCATGTTTTCTTACATCGGCCCTAAAAAAATATTTGGACACTTGAAACATATGAAAGTTATTGCATTAGATACAACTTATCAATTCAAGTGAAGTGGCCAACAAGTCATGCTGTGCTGGTGCGGTCTTTCTTGAAAAGAAATGTCACTTGGTTTGATATTTTGCTAATTCATGCAATGACATTCATACATTTGTGTCCCAAAAGCATTTTTGGGGCCGCTGCACATACACATCCAGAGCTCAGTAATCAAAGTGTTTGACCTGACAGCATGTTTGGAGTGTTTCCAGATTCAGGAACATCTCAGATTTTTCAAGTGAATAAAAACACAGGATCATTTTTTTCTTTCAGTGGTTGGTTACTAAGCAACAGGCAGTGAGTGACAAAGTTCTGTGGACACATTTCCAGAAGCTACGACTATACCTGCCATAAACATGCATTGCTAACACGGTACAATAAGGTTCACTTTGTTAACATTAGCTAATGCATTAGGTTTCTTAAATTAAGAATGGAACATTTTTGCCGCATTTATTAATCTAGGACTAAGTTAACTTCTAAATCTAATTGTTCATTGGCAATTCATGTTCTTTCATAATACATTAATGCTAATTTATTCAACTTGAAATGTATGTATAAATTAGCATTAGCCTAGATTAATAAATGCAGTTGAGAATGTCACAGTTAGTTCATGAAGCCTAATGCCTTAGTTGGTATAGAGCCTCATTATAAAGTGTTACTCGTGCATTTTGAATCACGATCGTGTCTGGACGCTTGCATCTAGTGGCACTTAGCTGCACAATATGGAAATGCCAACTAACAAACTACACTAGAGATTGTATTAAACAGAAATTTCCCATCACTCATGGATAATTCAAAATGCTTCCCGTCATATTAACTGCTTAAAAAGCATTTGGTCTATTTCCTGCTTTAGAAATATTCTCACGGTAAAGAAAACACAAAGTTTTAAAGCGCCTTTGTGAGTCTACATTGGATTAACAGTCTAAAATGAAATAAATCATGGGATATTTGTTCTTTAAAGCAGGTGACCATATCGCAAGACCTCATTAAAGGGTTAGTTCATCCAAAAAAGAAAATTAGCCCATGATTTAGTCGCCCTCAGGCCATCCTAGGTGTATATGACATTGATATAGAACTATTATCACATAGATATATAAAAAAATGCAACACATTCTCATCGTTTGGCGTCATATAGGTGACGCCATATGACATTTCGTCGAAATCTTACGCACATGGCATCCTTTAGCGTCAATATAACACGCACTGTTATGGGTAGGTTTAGGTCTGGGGTAGGGTACGGTTATGACGCCTTGGGATCTGCGTCTCATATTCACTGCTAAAGGATGCCATGTGTGTCGGATTTAGACGAAATGTCAAAAGCGTCACCTGTATGACGGGCTGAAAAAATAGCAGTGAATGAGGACGAAATTTTGAAGCACAAAAAAAAGTGCATCCATCCATCATAAACGTACTCCACATGGCTCCGGGGGGTAAATAAAGGCCTTCTGAAGCGAAGCATTTGTGTAAGAAAAATATCCATATTTAAAACATTAAACTAAAATAACTAGCTTCCGGCAGATGTACACATCGACTTGTGGCGAAAGAGTAACACTTGACCTGATGCATGACGCATTGACGAACGTGGAAGCGGAGAGGATAGAGCAGTGCAAAACAAAACACCAGTCCCGAATTAGAAGTCTAAAACAAGAATTTTGAAAGAGAAATGTCGGAGGAGCATGAGTTTGTTGCCCAGCCCTGTTTGTTTAAACCGCGAGAGGCGTCAAAGCTCACGCTACTCCTACATCTTGCAGGGGTTACTCTTTTGGCTTGCTTAGGCCGGAAGCTCTTTAGAAGGCCTTTATTAACCTCCCTGAGTCGTGTGGAGTACGTTTATGATGGATGGATGCACGTTTATGGGCTTCAAAAATTCATCCTCCATTCACTGCCATAATAATGCCATTTTTTTTTTAATATAACTGATTGTATTCGTCTGAAAGAAGAAAGTCATAAAACACCTAGGATGGCTTCAGGGTGAGTAAATCATGGGGTAATTTTCATTTTTGGGTGAACTATCCCTTTAACATTTACACCTGCATTGAATAATTTCAGAATGTGGTCCATCACAATGTGTCTGGCTTTTATCGGGGCCAAGAGCATTTGGATTGGGATCTGATCACACAGAAAATGCATGCTAATAGCAGAGCTAATTAAAATGAAAAACCATGTCTAAAAATCTCCATTTATAATGAAAGTGAACCATTTCAGTGCCAGTAAGCTGGAGATCGTAACACAAAATGACACTGAGCGCTCGTCTTCTACATGGTGGAATGCAGTTGTGTTGCAATTGGCCTGCTCGAAACTAATAATCCCACCGGCCAGATAAATTACAGATAATTTGTGCAGCATACTGCGGAAAGCACAGAGAACCTCTCCAATATCTGAAGCAAATCAAGGGGTTTTTGTCCCGTGCATTCGCCAAGCAATGATTAGCAAATAGAAAAAGAAATAATAAGCATGTTAGCAGCTTCTTTTTTTTTTTTATGTTTGAATGAGTGCATGAGCATGGATCACAATGACGGCCCAGTCGCTCTTCCTCTCTCTCATCCTTTAATACCACCTCTTCCACCAACCCGTGCGGCGTGCTATTTTTCCACATGAATACATTGGGTGGATAACTATTAATTCCTTCAGTCACTGAGTTCCTGTGCACAAGACTGGGGCGCCACGAGAAGACACAGCTAAACATAGACAACGTGGCACCCCCCAGTACTTGGTAATGAGACACACTGAACCCCGTTTCCTGTTACTCACCATGCCGCCCATATTTGGTATGTCTCGAAATCGGTCCAGGGTTTGAAATTTCTGATTGAGTTCCTGGAACAGCTCCATATGCCTTTTCCTGGTGTGCATGACTTTCTGCAATGGCAAGGGTAGGAGGGGGGGAGGGGAAGGGGTAGGGAGTGGGATTTGGAGTTCAGTCAAGCTGAGAACCAGAACTTTGCAACAGGAAAAAACCTGGCTACTTTCAGAAATTTTATCACCGTATAAAAAACGCCGTGCTCACCCTGCAAATTTGGCTGAATGCTATGACAAGGTTATGACAAACGGCACTGGCATATATGAAGGGTCAGTGGTAGCACTTGACATTCAATTTCCGTTTTCGGTAAAGGGCTGAAACGCTCTAGGGGATACTGCAAGTGACCTTAAAAATGTGAAAATATACAGGCTATTTTTTGATTTTCAGCTTGAAGTCAAGGGATGTAAAAGGATAAAATGGGAATATGTGGTGGCTGACAGCATTGCTTTTACGCTAAACCACACAACGCTTCATAAATCGCAGTTGTGTCAGGACATGCTACTCCAATAAGCTTAAGTGCTACACAAAGTAGTTGTAAATTAAAGGGGTGAAACACACGCAACAAATGGCCCTTCGCTTGGTGCAACAAAGGCCTGACGCATGCACTTCACCAAGCAGAGGTTTCACTCACCTCGAAGTCTAGATCCTGGTACCTCGACTTTCTTCTCTGTAAAACCAAGACAGAAAGACAAAAAATAATGTTGTTATGATAATTCTGAGGAAATCGGAAACTTGGTCCCATCTCTCAGACACATATGAGCACGAGTATGTTTCTTGCACATCAGAGCTAGACTTGTATGCCTTGAAGCTTTTGGCTGGAAATGGTTTCAGCTGTTGATCTGGCTCAAATGTGTTTTCCCTTCAAGGCAGCCGGTCGATACCAGCTTTTCAGTGTTTTAGTAATGATGAGAGGTTGAAATGTCTTACAGTGCCTCTCCAGTGGCCTTTAAGGCCAGACAAACTACATAAGTATGAAAATGCTTGACCCATTGTACATAACACAAAAGAAGATATTGTGAAGAAAGTTGGGATCTGAACAACAGTGAACCGCCTTGACTTTCATCATATGGACAAAGAAAAACATATTTCGGTTCATTAGTCAACTACATTAGTTAGCATGAACTAATAATGAACTGCACTTATACATCATTTATTAATCTTTGTTAATGTTAATTTCACCATTTACTAATACTTTATTAAAATCTTGTTAGCATTAGTTAATGCACTGTGAACATGAACAGCTTTATTTTTTATTAACTAACATTAACAAAGATTAACAAATACAGTAATAAATGTATTGCTCATGGTTAGTTCATGTTAGTTAATGCATTAACCAATGAACCTTATTGTAAAGTGTTATCGATATATCTTCTTCTGTATAGTATAAGTCTTATAGGTCTGGAGTAAATAATCACAATTTGGGGTGAACTCTCCCTTTCAAATTGCATGAGATTAAAATTTGCTCTTTTTTAATCATTTGAATTTTTAATCAAAATGTCAGAACAACATGATGAATGCTGGACTTCTCCAATCATTGAGTCTGGATAAACCGACCCCTTCCTCACAATCGATCTGCCTCCATCCAATCAGAGCCATAGAGAGAAAGAGTTGCGACACTCCCATAGACCGCCATAGGAACTTTGGAATGCGGTAGTAACGCGTGTCGTGGAGCAGCCAATAGTTCCAAACACTGATAGTTCCCCCATTGAACCCCATTCATTTTCAGTGCTTCCGAAGTACGTTCGCTGGTAAATGAATGAAATTACTGTATTTTTTTACTTTTACACACATTAGCCGACCTCTCGTGAATCTAGTCTGTAGTTATATTTTATGTAGCCAGTTTTAGTAAATGTTTATTGGAAGATAATAGGTTAATTGCAGCGATAGCTTACGTGACCAACACTTCACTAACGTTAGCTAACTGGTAACCTGATGTATATAATATATAATATTTTTAATAATATTTTATATGTATATATATATATATATATATATATATAGCCTATATATAATATTATATACATACACACACACAATTCATTTATTTAAATGGGTTAGGGCTATGCATGTGCTTATATGTATTTAGGAACATAGTTAATTCACTCATTAACTATCTCTACGGTTTAATTTTATGAAGAATATTTTTCGGTTGAATATTTACCGAACATTGCTGTATATAGTCGTTGCTTTCTACGTTATGTGAGCAGTCTATTCCCTCCTAAATCATTCATTTGTACATGCACAGCGTAATTATTTATATTTTATGTTGGTTGGAATTCTGAATAGACCGCAGACCTCTTTGCGTGATCACGAAGCGGAATTTATAAGCAAGATCACGGGAATCAATAGCCTAATACAGCCCAGTTTTGCTAAAATAAATATCATGAGACGTCCATCATCAGATGAATGACATGGAAAAGTTAAGTTAGAGCCGCTAAAGCCAGTGCTACTACCCATGCGAACATGAACACTAGCGTTTCCCTCCAAAAAAATAGCCTAAAACTTATCTAAGTTGTCACCCTGCCTCTCCAAATGCAAAACTGACATTAACAAAACGCAATAACAGCTTAAAAAGTACTTGGGTGTGTGTTTTATTTTATATTTACCGTTTAATAATGCAATCGCTGCTGTCTGTCCATAGAAGAACATGACAGCCCGCGTACGTTTTGGAACTATTGGAGCTTACATGAACCACGTGACAGCCGTCGCGGCGACATCAAAGAGTGTCGCAACTCTTTCTCTCTATGGCTCTGCATCCAATCAACAACCACTGGACAGAACCAATCAAAATATGGAAGAAAAGATGTTGCTACTTCACAACTTTAACTAACTCTTGCCATTTGCCTTTGCCTTAATTTGGGAGATTAAGACTGGTTTTCTGTGAAGTTGCTTAAAAACATGGATTGTGAAAAGCGCAGAAATCATGACTTGACTCTTCAAACTGACTGTTTAGGACATGCTAAACCCTGACCGCTATAACACACTTGTGGCAACAGTAAAAATTAGCTGCATTAGCACTGCATTATGAATTGCACTGTTCGATACACTTGTACAGCTAGAAGCCTCTGCATTAATGTACTTGTGTTAAGTACGTGTCTGCCTAACTGGCTGGATTCGAAGTCGCACCTCTAAAGAGCTCATTGATATAGTTGAACCGGTTTCGCTCCGTGACAGCCCTCCGCTCTCCTCCATTTCTGCCAGGAAGTTCTTCACAGCCGTGCGTGGCTCGAAGGGAAGATTCTGCATGTGTTCGGCCTGGACGGGATACTGCTGTTCCATTCCCATGTGCTCCATCCCCGAGTGGCCGAGGTTAAACTCTGCGCCCATCTTGTAATGCATCAGCCTGTCATGCGACAGAGAGTCCATAGTCATGCTCATCTTGCTGTCCTCCTTCAGCAGGGTGGGAACGCTGCTGGACCCGACCGCCGAACTGCGAGGCATGACGATGTAGTCCGTCTCCATCTGTCCCGGTTGGGGATGGCCACTCAGGTCGTGGATACTCAGTTCCTGCTCGCTCTGCCTGGTGGCGTCGTCCGTACACAGGTATACGGCCCGTCTCATGTCTGCTGTGCTGTCCATACACTGCTCTCCCAGATCGCCCATGCCCATGGACATGTGAAGTCCAGAGGGCTGCTGGATGAGGACTTTAGACATGATGTTGCCAGGCAATGTGGAGTAATTGAGCCCCTCGGGACCTTTTTCATCCTCCTCATCATTGAGGGAGATGCGGGAGAGGGTGCCGGTGATGGTGGCCGCTCGACAGGACCCCATGTCTTTGTGGAGGGCTGCGGGTAGAAGGAATATCATTAGTAAAAATGTGTGATGCAAAAAAACATACGCTATGCTTTAAATGTTGATAAAGAACTGATTTAAAAGTTGATAAGCACAGTTAAAGGGATACTCCACTTTTTTTGGAAATAGGCTCATTTTACAACTCCCCCAGAGTTAAACTGTTGAGTTTTACCGTTTTTGAATCCATTCAGCCGGTCTCCGGTTCTGGCGGTACCACTTTTAGCATAGCTTAGCATACATCATTGAAGTGGACAAGACCATTAGCATTTCTAAAAAAAAAAATGACCAAAGAGTTTCGATATTTTTCCTATTAAAACTTGACTCTTCTGTAGTTACATCGTGCACTAAGACCGACGGAAAATGTAAAGTTGCGATTTTCTAGGCTGATATGGCTAGGAACTATACTCTCATTCCTGCGTAATAATCAAGAAACTTCACTGCCGTACCATGAGAGCAGCAGGCGTAATGATATGACGCAGCGCCTGAAAATAGTTCCGCTGTGTTGACGGAAGGTGGCCTATTTTCAGGCGCTGCGTCATATCATTATCATCAGTTCCTAGCCATATCTCCAAAAAAAGTGGAGTATCACTTTAACCAAGCAACTTCACCAATCAGAACATTTCATAATAGATAGGGGGCATCACAGCCCTAGTGAGAGTTTGTTGACACGTGACTTGAACTTATGAGAAAAAAAAAAGAAAAAAGAGAGACTATTCGAGTCAAGTCATCCTCATTTATATAGCACTTTTAACAATGTAGATTGTTTCAAAGCAGCTTTACAGAGATAAACATATAATTTAAGGTAACAGAGATTGGTTTGGTTTTTTAGCGGTTCTTGAATAATGTTATTTTCCAGCTAAAGTTAGTTTTGATTGATTCACTTCCGTCGAAATGATCATTTGTTATTAAATCAGGGGCCGCTAAGACGACACCGTTCTCTCTAAACAGACTTTAAACGCAAACCTGTGATAAACGCTGATGGCGTTCACATGCGCGTTAAGAATTGATTCTATAGTTATGTGCGTTTGAATATATGTGCGCAGGTTTGTAATTCCCTACAAACCATGCCTGAACAAACTACTTTTCTTGCCCACTATTTCGATTGTCAACTTTAGACATTAAAGTAACTTTACAACTACATGACATGTAGTTGCAAATTAATGAGTTTCAGTTGACAACTAACTTTCATTAGAAGTTTGAGTAGACTGTTAGGTTAGGGTTAGTAGAACAAGTTGACGTACTTGCAAAGTTATTTATAGTCAGTAGAATGTCTGTTGGGGAGCATCAAAATAAAGTGTTAGCAGATATTAAGCAGACAGTCTACCAATACTCTAATGACTGGTAGTTGACACGTTATTGCAAAATTACTTAGTAGAATGTCTAAAGTGGACCATCGAAATAAAGTGTAACCAGAATAACTGTTCATTCTGCTTGAAGTATATGTCATGCTGTGGGCCAAAAAGTTTGACGGGATACTGCAATTCATAAAAGTACACTATTTGTATGTGCTTTAAAGCCTTGCTAGTTAAACATAGCTTTTCTGAGCGCATACACCCAAAGAGCACAGGCACTAAACTGGACTTACTGGACTGTTATCTTTCGAGTCTTATTGCGCTAATACTGTCAAAAACACACAATGTTTACATAAACACAGTAGGTTATGTCTAAAGTGAAAGCAAACATTTGAGAGAAAGTCGGGTGCATGTCATATGCGTGTTTATTAGATGCGTGCCGGTCTTAAAGGGACAGTAGCCTAATAGTAAACATGCTGCCGGTTGTCCTTCAAGGGATAGTTCACCCAAAAATGAAAATTCTGTCATTATTTACTCACTCTAATGTTGTTCCAAACCTGTATTAATTTCTCTCTTGCGCTGAACACAAAAAAAAGATATAATGTGGCTATCCAAACAGTTGCTGGTCCCCATTGACTTACATAGTAGGTAAAAATATACTATGTAAGTCACTAGGGACCAGCAACTGTTTGGTTAGCCACATTCTTCAAAATAACTTATTTTCAACAGGAGAAAGACATTTATTC
This sequence comes from Rhinichthys osculus, assembly GCA_029959095.1. Classification (NCBI taxonomy): domain Eukaryota; kingdom Metazoa; phylum Chordata; class Actinopteri; order Cypriniformes; family Leuciscidae; genus Rhinichthys; species Rhinichthys osculus. The sequence goes on along the minus strand of JARWKJ010000001.1, from coordinate 24,934,025 downwards.
GGGTTTAAAACAACTTGAGAGAGTACATGATGACAATTTTAATTTTTTGGGGAACTATCCCTTTAATGTTAATAAATCACGACTGAGAACTTTAATAGTAGCATTAATAAGAATCAATGTATAATTTATACAGTTAAGTCTATGTAGTATTTCATTTTGTTCATTTAATTTCTTGAATGCTACTGTTAAATACATCTACTGTAGCTGAAAATATAAAGCACTGTTTATTTCATTTGTATACTATGTTGTGTATGTGTGCCATTTTATATTGTGTTACCTTTAAGGCTTTGTTTTTAAAATTGATACATTAGTTTGGCCGTAAAGCTCAGTCACTTGCAAAATAGTAAAACCAACATGAAAAAGAATCGTGATAAAATCTGTAATCATGATTTTTCTAGAAAAAGTCATGATGTATTTTTTCCATATCGCCCACCCCTAGTTGTGCCAGTCCATCAGCACTAACCATCTAAGCTTATCTTTTCAGCAAGGACTATCCATTCACCTCCTTTACAACTCCTGCTGTTAAAGAAATGTGTCCATTTTTAGACGGGATTGATTCTGTTCACCTGAAAGCGCCACACATATCTCCAGATGCAATGTCAGAAGAAGCATCAGCACTCTGAGAACAGCCTGTCCTCTGCAGCACAGCTCTATCTCCACAAATCCATAAGGGAATTACTGCCACTGTTCATAACAGAACAACAAGGAGACCAGAGGACAACAACGCCTGCTTAAAAATCCTCCAGCTCTGATGGGAGTCCACACTAATGCATCACACAACATGGCGTCTGAGGAGCGTAGCAGAATACTGATAGAAGGGCTTCAGGCTCAGGACAAGGACTCTCAGGGTGAATCTCATGAAATCAGTCAACATGTCCTGGTCATATAATACCCCAAATGCAAAAAGAAAAAGAAATATAAGAAAAAAAAAAAAAAACTTAGTCTTACTTTATAACCATTACATTTAGCATTATTTGCATGGCAATAAAGAAGAGTAAAAAACATTTTTTTTTTTAAACGCAGTACTGTCTTAATTTTTTTGCAACATAGTTTAAAAAAAAAATGCATTATGATCATGAGAATATTTATCACTAATAGGTATTTTAGGAAGTACGTTAACACAAAAAATAGTAATAGTCCTAAAATAATTGTTTAACTAATTCTATTTGATTTATTTACTCGTTTTTATGAGACTCGCCCTTCTTGTTTTTGGTAGTCAAAGTAAGACCTTGGATTAAAGTTTTATTATGCTGTCCTAATGAAGGAAACACCATGTCACACAATATCACCTCTGAGCTGATCCTAATCCAGTTTTAATAAAGAACACTAGAGCCAGAGCGCTGTTATATTACACTTAATTTCAAAGAGAAAACAAAAGGCTTAGCAAATTGTGTTACTTGCTGCATTTCAGGGCTACAGCGTAGGCTAATTATCTGATTTACTGTGCCCTTGTTACTCAACTGTGTTTTATTATTATTATTATTGTTTTTAAATGGCATTTGCCACAAGTGAAGATTCTCACACACACACACACAAACATTCAAACAACTGTCATGACATGCAGTTCAAGTAATTTCGATCATATCGATGTCAAAATGAGCTCTGGCTGTGATAAGTGAGAGGAACTTTTATCAGTTGCTTGGTTTCTATTTCTGTGACGTCACACTGTGTAGCTCCGCCCATAGTGGAATCTAATTGGTCTTAATCCAAACATAACTGTCTAATTGACTGTGCTTGTGTTGTATGCAACATTTTCTCGGTGCAGATGGACAAATGCTGAAATGTGATGAGAGCCACAATGTTGTCTAGGGGCATAACGTTGGTACATAAAAACTGAAAAATCACATCACGCTGTTTTAAACTTTGCAGGCTGGATGTCAGAAGAATAGCTTTTTTTTCTTTTTTTTTCAAACAAAATTTTTCAGTATTACAATAAAACAATTCTGTCTGGACCTTGAAACAAAAATCTTGTTTTGAACGAATTTCAAGGGACTAAAAAGCTTCATTGTTCTTCACCAATAGTTTACTTAGGGGAGACAATTAAACAGTACACTCATCAATTCATGTTTATTCCATATGGCAGCTAGATAAAGAGGAACTAAAGATAAAAGAGAATAACATGTGGAATAAAATAACTATGATTCATTCTGATTTTTATGTGTAGTGAAGTACTTACAAGTGTTTTACGAAAATGTAATGTCTCTAAAGACATTTGAATTAGGTTTATATATTATTAACCCTTAAATGCATAAATGTTTCACCAATCATTATTACATATTCGGGTCTTTAGCGACCCGGATCTATATCTAACACGGATGGATCTCTACCAGTTGTGATGATATAAAACTCCTGATATTAGAGTAACAATTACAGGAGGATAAAATAAAGCATATTTTGTTACCTTTTGGAGCTTGGAAGGGTTCAGTTTGAGCAGATGTTTTATACCATCATCACTGTCCTCATCAGAGCTCATTTCCCAGTACATTCAGCATCTGGCTCATATTCGCCATCTCAAACATATTCTCAAAACTATCATTTTCAACATCTTTAAAATCGATATTTTGATCGCTGACAGCTTCTCCACCAGATTCACCAAAAGTGACAGTGACACTAATATTTGATTGTGTTCAGTTTTTGTGTCTGCAGTAAATCACTGAGCCATTTCAAGTTTTGCTGATGATATTTCGTATTCTTTTGTTTTCTGCCTGCGGTAACTATGAGTGAAACGTCACTTCATTATTGTGTATCAGACATTGCCATCGTGTGGAATAAAGGTGAGTTGCACTTATTCAGTCATCAAAGATTCAATCATTGTTGTGTAGAAAAAAAAAATACTTACACTGTTACACACCTCGGGTCGTTAGCGACTCTATATGATTTTTATTCGATTTTTTTACAAAAAATGTATAGGAAAATATTATTTATAATGAATTGATTGAGGAATACTGAGAATGTTGATGTCTAAAAATGACGTCCCCCCCGGGTCACTAAAGACCCAAGGTATGTGTTTAAGGGTTAATGCAATAAAAGTAGTATGAATTTAATATTCTGTGAAACTAAAAAGAGGGAATAAAAAAAAACAATGATGTATCAGTATCTATCAAAAAACTACACTTTATCTATGAAAACGATCACATTGGATGATTATCCCGGTTCCACTGGGACTTCTCTGTAATTCTGATGTGCAACCCAACCTGCATGTTTATTCTCTTGGGCCTTTTTTTTATAGCCCAGGAGAGTAGAAGTAATTAGGAAACGCATTAATAGTGCAGCATCTGTTTCTTACCTGATCGACATGCGATGTCCACGTCTTTCTCAAAATCCGTCTGTGGAAAAAAAGAGAAGCAGAAAAAGCCATTGTAAAATTAGACATGCAAGAGGAGTTCGATTTAGACAGTACTAAAACATACAAACTGAAGCTTTATTTTAACTTGGACAGTTGCAGACATAAAAGCATTTTCCTGTTTAATCAACTATGTAAAAAGTCCAACATACACATGCTATCATGGGATTATTCTAAAATGGTATGATTTTACTGGCTTGTGTCTGCAGTCAGACCACGTCCCACAGCCTCACAGAGAAAACCGTCGTCTGTCGAAACCATTTATAAATAGAGTCGGATTATTCAGGTGTCACAATAGAGGAGCCATCGCCAGTGCCGAATCAAAGACAGTCTGCACATTGGAGGCCTCATTATAGTGGAATGCTTCTAGTAAAGAAACTTTAAATCAAAACATAAATGAGAACTGTGATCATTATGTGCCAGTGGTTCGGCGCGGGTCACACATCTCCGGAACCATTTTAACAGCAATTACTCCCTCAAGCAAGTGAAGGATGAGAAGGACCGGTGTGAAATATGACAAATGGGTCCCATTGGAGAAAGTGAAAGGCCAGAGGAAAGCCAAAAGACATGGATAAAAGATTTGCTGTTCTTAATTAAAGCGAAGACAATTCTCGATATCCTGCCATAACTGTGTAAGCAGCAATAACACTGTATAACAAAGAGTCTTATTACATCAAGAGGACTATGAGAGTTCACAGCACATACATCTAATAGCATCATGTCAGATGCAAATGTTTTATGAGGAGAGCATATTCCAGCTGAGTTTGAGGCTGTACAGTGTAAAGAATGAGTCTTGTTTCTTACCATGATCTGTGCATGGCCGTTGGGGAAGGTACCAGTCGCATCAGCATTCATGGGGTCTTGACAGTTTCTTAAACGACATCTGAAGGCATCTTGGACCTGTGAACCGTCAATTTATTCAGATTGTTGAACCTCAACAAGAACATGTTATCATAATGTACAAAACATTTCGGAAAGGCACATTGCCTCAGGATTTGGTCAGAAAGATTTTTTAAATGTTTTTGAAAGAAGTCTCTAATGCTCACAAAGGCAGCATTTATTTGATCAGAAATTCAGTAATATTTGTGAAATATTATTACAATTTCAAATAACTGTTTTTTTTTATGTTGTTATACATTTTAAAATGAGATTTATTGATTTTAACATGCAGATTTGATGCTTATGAACCATTTCATATCATTATAAATGTGCTGTTTAAGATTTGCATTTATTGACACCACATTTATTTCAAATAGAAATATTTTTTAGCATTATAAATGTCTGTACTGTCACTTTGTTGTCAGCGTTGGGTAAGTTACTCTAAAAAGGTCATTAATTACAAGCTACTTCAACAGTGTAACTAGATTACTGTACTAATTACTTTCTCTGAAAAGTGTTACATTACTTATTACTTTCTAAATTCCATATCAACCTCAACCCGTTGAACAATACAAGGATATACATGAAACTGCTCTTTTAATTCTTTCAAATAAATAATATAACATTGCATAAATTATTCTTGAACTGACCAAAGTATTTAAAGGGTTCTATTAAAGATTAAGGTTACATTAAAAACATACATTTTAACATTAAACTTTAAAATTGTCGTGTTAAATCCAATGTTTTATATAGAATTGTTCTAAAGTCAACACAGCATTTAATGCAATTACATCTGAAGTAACTGTAATTAAATAACAGAAATATTAAGATTAATACCTTACCTCTTTTCAAGGGAAAAGTAATTAAATTACCATAACTGATTACTTAGTAATGGGTTCTGAGAAAACAAGATGTTAATCGAGGGAGAATTTGATTATCATGATTTAAATGGACTTGAAAAGTCCAGAAGGTGCCTAGCAGACGTGATTTCTAAATGACTGATAAAATAAAAGAGGCAGAGGGATCATCAGAGATTCATCTGGGGATCAGTCAGGACACTGGCAGATTTTAAGGGTGAGTTTGGCTGGTCTAAAAGTGGTTTTGTGAAATAAAATAAACAAATCACACCTACTAGTACTCATGGAGGTACTCACATTAATGACTACATGGTTCAGACCAAAATGTACAACTGACTTACTTTCTTCTGCAGAACGACTTTAATTGCACTGTAAAACCAAATATCTTTTGTGTTCCACAGAAGAAAGGAAATCATAAAGGTTTTGGACAGAATATTCATAATTTGGGTGAGCTATTCCTTTAATGAAAACTGGGCAAAGAGTAAAAATAACTGGACCTTTGTAGAAATGATCGATATACGTAGTCTGTTGAAATGCTGAAGAATAGTAAGGGATTTGAATGGTTCCAGACCTACCTCTCTTCTGAGGATACAGTGGACCATGACTATGACAAAGCCTTGCAGAGAGTCAAAGACTGCGAAGAGGATCTGGAATAAAATGGAGCGCTTGTCCGTCATGGCCAGCACCGCAGACATCCAGGTGAGCGCTAACAGAGGGAGCACAACACAGGAACTCCACAGGGAGGCCCTGACACACAAAGAGACATGGTGGAATGAACAACAAAAAACACAGCATTGTGGTCTTGAATTATTATAAATGTTGAATGCAGGGTTATTTGCTATTGTAAAATATCAATCTTTCAATGAAAAAAAAAAAAAACCTTTTACAGAAGTCTACTGTTGCGCTCTATAGGCAAGGCAAGGCAAGTTTATTTATATAGCACATTTCATACACATAATGGTAATTCAAAGTGCTTTACATAGAAGAAATTAAAATAATCAAAACAAATAAGAATAATTAAAACAGTTTAGAATAAAAAATAAAGTACAGTAAAAACAGTCGGACGAACAGTGGCACAGTGCTCATTCAGTAAATGCACAGCTAAACAGATGTGTTTTGAGGCTGGATTTGAATGTGACTACTGTAGGATCACATCTGATCTCCTCTGGAAGCTGGTTCCAGCTGCGGCTGGCATAATAGCTAAAAGCAGACTCTCCATGCTTAGAGTGAACCCTTGGTATTTCTAGCTGATGTGATCCATGATCTGAGTGATCTGTTGGGTTTATATTTAGTGAGCATATCTGCAATATATTGAGGTCCTAGCCCATTAAAAGATTATATACCAGTAATAATACTTTAAAGTCAATCCTAAATGTAACTGGGAGCCAGTGTAAAGACCTGAGGACTGGTGTGATGTTCATATTTTCTGGTTCTGCGTTCTGTATGAGCTGCAACTGTCTTATGGTCTTTTTAGGAAGGCCAGTGAGGAGTCCATTACAATAATCCACCCTGCTGGTGATGAAAGCATGCACAAGTTTCTCTAAGTCTTGATTGGAAACAAAGCATCTAATTCTTGCAATATTTTTCAGATGATAGTATGCTGATTTAGTTATTGCTTTGACATGACTACTGAAACTAAGATCTGACTCTAGAGACACACCAAGATTCCTGACTTGATTTTTAGTTGTTTGACCCCTAGAGTGAATGCGTTCACCTTGAGAACTTCATCTTTGTTTCCAAACGCAATGACTTCAGTTTTGTCTTTGTTTAACTGAAGAAAGTTTTGGCACATCCAACTGTTTACTTCATCAATGCATTGGCACAGGGAGTCAATGGGGCTGTAATCGTTAGGCGATAGGGCTAAGTAGAGCTGTGTGTCGTCTGCATAGCTGTGGTAAGAGATGCGGTTCTTTCTCATTATTTGGCTCATTGGGAGCATATACAGGTTGAATAGGAGTGGTGCAAGAATTGAGCCTTGAGGGACTCCGCATGTCATGGACGTCCACTCAGACTTATGGACTCCTATACTCACTATAGAACATATAGTGTGTCAACATATTACAGAGAACAAGAGCCAGTTGTTCATTTAACACCTGCACAATCTCCTTCCCCAAGGCAAGTGGAAGGACACACACACAAGCTTATTCAGCATAATCGATTTGCTGAGGCATTGGTGAGTACTTACATGGCATTGCTGGCCGTTGTTGCTGATAAAGCAGTAGTTGAGACAACGCCACATTTGGCACATTTTAAAGTTAGTCCTGTATGGGGCTCGCTCATCTGCCTGCAGGACAGCCAAATAACCAGACAACACAAAGGGAACATATTTACACAGTGATTTGATTATACCAGAACAGAAGTGTGGATGTTTCTGTTGGCCCTTTGTGGACATCATCAAAGGTGAAGAGTGTAATTTCTGCACATTTAGTAGCACCAGAATTTGAATCAATTTGTTTGAGCAGCGGCACTGAGCTGGAAATATCTCTATTGGCTAACTAATGGTGTGATGACACTACAGCTCTGTTTCAAAACCTGATGAGGTCTCTGTGTCGAGCTAAGCTGCCTTAAAAGGTAGTTGCCTATGTTGACAGTCTATTCTGAAACAGTTTGATGTTAGCATGTTGCTAAAAGAGTGTAGATGTGCTTCTTTTCATTAGCTCATTTCCACACCTAGTTAACTGACGAGACATCAGGAAGCAGCAACAAGTATGCGAAGTTGCTGCGAGCTGTTCAACATAGCAAGCTGTTTTGATAAAAGACATTTAACAACCAATCAACTTCTAATTTCAACCGGTTTCCTAATTGAAAAGTGTCAGGAACCCAGGAAATAGGTTTTGGAACAGAGCTTATGAGTTTGACATTTTTTGTTATGTATGTGTTTGTGCAATATTGATAAATTGGCACTTACCCTGCTCTATGTTTTAGTTTCTTATCCAGGATCCCATCTCTCGAAACCAGTTTATTAAACACCAGAATGCCAATCACCATGTTCACCTGTACACACCAACACAAACAGTAACACTGTCAGGGCCTGATCTTATCGAACTGTAAAATAACCATACACTGTTTATAGCACTGACAAAATGTAAAAGATTTCCTTGAATAAACAAAGAATACATTCATAGTGCTTTTCAATGTATTTGAGTATTTTACAACTTAGCTTCAAGCTGTACTTTAAAAGTACAACAATACAAATATAAATATACGGTTTAGTGTTGTGCAGAAGCATTGTTGTGTGAATCGGTGCCACATTAAATCTTAATTCAGTCTAGAATTCAGTCTAACAAACTGCTTAATGATGCATATAAATGACAGGGGTCACACAATCTTCATAGCGTTCTACAATGGAGCGAGGCAATTTTCCATTTCAACATTGGCACGCTAGACTAGTCCAGTAAATGACATAAAACATTACAAAAGCCACTGGTGTGTGTAGTTAAGACTGGTAAATGACTGTAAATAAACAAAGTGTAAAATTACCAGCACCACTGCAGCGGCAGGTCCCACAAATGCATAGAGAAGACCACCTTCCAGAGATAGCCAACAGCTGCAAACACACACACACAAAAAATATCAGCAAATCTTGCATAAAATGTAACATCCGGCATCAACTTAATGGGGCATGGCAGCACACAGTCGTATCGTCCTTGAGTGTCTGGGGATCTGGAGCCATATGCCAGGGTTCTACATGAGAGACTTTTAGTGTGGAACAAGAACTCTAAAGAGATCTTAAAACACTGTTTATATCCAGGTATCCTCTGGAGAACTAGGTGGGACTGTTGCAGTCTCTTGGCTCTGACTCACTACTTCATGCTACTATTTTAATTGGTAAGATTTTCCATGTGCTATGTGTGGGGTTTTTTACGTTTCTGGGTGAACATGAGGAACAAAAAGTATAAAAAAGCGAGCCGTCTTACTATTGAGGTGTCCCATATCCTTTTGCTTTTGTGAATCCCATTGAGATAGCGACCACCAAGGCAGGTAATCCTTCAAAAGAGACACAGGAGTGATGAAAGGCCACATACTGGGTAATCCTTCAGAGCAGGAGACATTCACAGCACATGTACGGTAGCTTCAGTCAGAGGTCAAGTATAAGAAGAAACTAATGCGAGTGGTGCTTGTCCGTGCAGAACCAGCTGCTATGATGCTAAAGTGTGTAGATGCTACAGTTTCCCATATGACTATGGATTTTTTTATCATACTGAAAATGACATTTAATTCTACATATTTTAATATAAATAAAATATATTTAAAAATAAAAATAATAAAATATAATAAAACTTTTTTGGGAAATGTATGTATGTGTGTGTATATATATATATATATATATATATATATATATATATATATATATATATACACACACACACAATTTTTTTTACATAGACATTGCCTTATTAATTTTATATTAAATGTATTTATATTATACTTTTTTTCAATTTAGTTAAACACTCACTAATACCAGCTGATAGCCAATATGGTACCAATACTTTCCACATCTCTAAACATGCATGTCTTCGGCAAAAACGTGTTTAGGGTTACATATGTGTTTGATTAATTAACCCTAAACATGAGCAACAGTTGCCTAAGCAAACGCCACTGCAGATCTTCAGAAGCACTTCAGGTTTTCAAGTCAGGAACAACATAACTTCTAAATCGTTTGTGACATTAAAGCAGATAAACAGTTTAATATGAATCCCTGGAGTTTTACACCAAAAACCAGCATGTGAAATGCAATTACCACAACTGCTTTTGAACAGAGAGGCTGGAACAATCAAACAGGCCTTGAGCTGAAGTATTATATCATATCTGCTATCTTTCTAATCCTCTCTCTCATGTTAACTGGTCTCGAGCAGGACTGCCATTATGAAAGGGCTCTTTCTGCTCCTGCCACTGTCCTGTGATCTGAATATTAACACCATCCCTCTCGCACTGGTGGCTGAATTTATTGATGCAATCAGCTTGTCTGAAGAACCCTCCTCCGCTAACCAAAGCTCCACCCCTAGCCACCATGCAGTTTCATCCTCAACCAATCGGAAAAAGCACTGCAGTGCACACAACGCAACTGTTCCTCCCTCAAAGGTAACATTTAGACTCTGGATGGATGAAAAAAGAGGGAATATCTGAGAAGGATTAATGAGTTTGACCTGGAAACTGTCCATAATGGTATGGTTGTTCCATCACAGATATAAACGATACCTGCAGACTTATAGTTCAGCCGAACAAACACAGCATAGTCTGCCAGATAGTGAGAACGAAGTGCCTCTTATGTTCCTATGACCTAAATAGGGGTCATGCAATTAAACAGACCAGCTGTTGGTTTTCTGATCTTTAACAGATGTTTCAGATTAGTACTTTTCCACTGAGACACCATTTGGTTCCAAACGAAGCAAAAAAAAAAAAAAAAAATTCAAATGAGATGAATTTAACAGACCATTGAAAGAACCAAAAAAGTTACTACTGCATGGCTATTTAGTATAGAATTCATTCAAAAAAAAAAAAGTTTAGGGTAAAGATTATACATCCTAAACGGCAGCAACTCAATGCATTTAGGCATGTGGACATGGTCGCAATGAACTGCTGTAGACCAAACTGAGCATCAGAATGAGATTTAAGTGACTTTAAAAGTGGCATGGTTGTGCCAGATGGGCTGGTCTGTATTCGCAATGTGCACCCAATAAAGTGGTCCCACATTCTTGTGCCGTGTCATGCTGGAGGTAGACATTAACAGAGGTGTGTAATGATCCGGAAGGTGGCTGCAAGTATCCTTCATTTATTTTTGTCTGGTCGTACTCACTTCTTAACATCAGTTTTTAAGCGAATGGAGTCATTGACGGATGGAAAAAAGCAAGAGCAACACGTTAATTTAATAGCAGACGTCACTTATCAAGTCTTCCGCCATTAAGCTTGAGATACTGAAAACACACCACATATGAATGGAGTGTAACACTACAGATCTAAAATGTGAGTCTTGTTTTATAAATGCTTTAATTCAAGAAACATTTCATGGATACCGATCATTTAATTAATCCACCAACAATGTTTATCGAAATAGCCAAACTAATAAACGGTTCACATATCTGTCTTTGTCTATCTTCTTCTGTCATGTCTTTTTCCTCTACACACAGCAAAACACTGCAATGATGGAAAGACAGAGCCTTGTTTGTTGCTAGGTAACTGGAGGGATGAGCGTTTGCTCTTCTGTAATCAATTTGATGTGTGTGTAAAGTGGTCCTGTGTAAGAAACCCCGGGGAGGTATGGAACATACGAGACGATATTTAAAGGGGTCATGAACTGATTTTTTTTATTTTGTAATGTTTCCTGAGGTGCACATAAAATATCAAAAACTGTCATAATTTAGAAATAAAAAGCCATTTCCTACCCAGATTTTACCCTCTGATTTAAACACCCTGTTTGAAGGGCCGTGTCTGCTGTGAGACTTCAGTGTAAACGCCCACTGCTGTGATTGGCTGACATCTTTGCATATGTAATAAGTATTACATGTGGAACTCTCTCGGAAACTTTTACTACGTTTTTATTATTACAGCTGTCAAGATTAACTAATTGTGAAAAGTGTTGATTATAGCATTATATTTAGATCTACTCCTGTCGTATGAAAGGTTGCAGTGAATAGGATTTTAGCCAATCACAGACATGTTGAGTGCATGAATACAGTGATCTCATCATTGCAACTCGATTTCTGCACTCTTACGAATGCTTTCATCATAACTAACAGTTCAAAGATTATGCAAGTAAGAGCATAGGCAGTGTCGCTGATTATAACGGGAGTTTTGGAGAGAACTCGCTGTTTGATTGACAGCTCCAGCAGATTATAAAGGGAGCGTTCTTTGATCGCTTTCTGTATATAACCATCACAATTTAAAAAACGGATTATTTTTAAACTACTAAGAGAAACAATGTAAAGTTGATTATTTAGTCACTGGCTTGATTTACTGACGCATAATGACTGTACCTTAATCATATCAGAAATCATTGGTCACAGATCAGGCATTAGAATTAACACGGTTACTTACATGTTGTGGCATTACTCTCGGGTCTATATCTTACGGTAAAAGACTGTTTGCAAAGCCTGCGCAGAAATGCGACTGATTTACTAAAAAAACTGAGACATTCACATAGTTGAAAATAACTACTTTCCTAGCATTAGGATCCTTTGGAAGCTAATGTTATTTTTAGTCCAGTGATCCTATATCTCTCTTTCAGCTCACTAACGTGCCAATTGGACGAGGCCAAAGATGCGGTGATGTAGAAGTAGGCGTTTGTTTTGATTCTCCAGAGGCGGTCTTTTGTTGCACTATTATGTCATAATGTGACAACCTTCTAAATAGACCAACGCTACTTTTGCGTCGTCGAAGGGTAACGCCCCCTAGGCTAACGTTAGCTGCTACTTACTTGGTGATTCCACGAGATAGTGGTAACGTTAGATGTCTGAATTGTCCATATTTGGCCACTGCGTGGGGTCATTAATCCAGTTTTCGACCATTTCAAAGGGACACCTCTGTAACCCCGTATCCAGTAGCTTCTTTAAATACCGCTCACGGTCCTCGGCCGGCAAAGAGAGTGTGTATGTTTGTGCCATTTAAGAAACTTTGCAGCTCTAGAGCGAGTTCTGTTGTCAGGGGAATCCGTTTGTTTTCCCCCAAAAAGGGGCGTTACCCTTCGATGACGCAAAAGTAGCGTTGGTCTATGAGTCGTTTTCTGAGCTTGGATTCAATAAACGTTTTTGGACAAACAAGGACGTTTTGAGCTCTGAAACAGGATGTTTTTACAGTACAAGGACATGTCAATTTTGAAATTTTTATTTTTTAATTCATGACGCCTTTAAAAATTACCAGCTCACATTGTCTGTATTTGAGAAGTAAACACCAGCTGCATGACGATGATGATGGAGCAGTAAAATTGCACATTAGTGAAGAAAGAGGGAGAGATTTACAGATACTGTAAGTGTTATGGAGATCCAAGAACTCACCCCATCCCAGGCAGAGGAAGCGTTTCCGAATGAGCCTGGTCCGAACTTTTCCTGTCACAGCCATATAGGACTGCCAAGCTTCTGTCAAAACCCAGCAGAAGGACGCCAGGAAAAAGAAGTGCAGAAATGCAGTTGTCATCGTGCATATGCCCTGTCCATTCAACAGAGAGAGAGAGAGAGAGAGAGAGAGAGAGAGAGAGAGAGAGAGAGAGAGAGAGAGAGAGAGAGAGAGAGAGAGAGAGAGAGAGAGAGGGGGAGAAAGGGATAAAATATTTTTGAAACAAGTCAAGTCCACATGAGGGTTTTTGGACTGTCAAATGAATATCACACAGCCAGACTTTGGGTGGAAAGTACTAAAATTCCATTATTAAAATTACAGGAAATGTGACCTCACTGAAAACCAAACCAAAAATGGCTCCCTCAATGCACCTACTCCCTTTGATTTTCATGCAAGGTGTCGTCAAAAGCCTGTGACTAAAGCCCTATTTGCACGGGATTAGTATTACCTGGTGACCTCTAGTCATTTGTAAAAATTGCGGAGGTTGTCTGTGATCTTAATCCCATGCGAATCGGCCATGTCTGTAATTTGTAAAGTAAAAATTCCCCTGTAAATGACCTACCACCTACCTACCGAACACAGTCTTGTGAGGATATTAATCCCGTGCGAATCGGCATCTCAGTGATTTGGCCAGGATTTGGCAGGGTCGTATATAATTTTTCAAGGTTTTTGTTTCCTGTGCGTTTTCGCGAAGAATGGAGTGTTTTCATAGTATTTTGGCTGCTAGGTCATATTGCTATACACCATACAATTAAACAATTTGCAGAAAGAGAAAGCTGAAACCATCAGAAGAGCGAAAACAAAAAGAATGATTAGTTGGAGATCATAGATGACATGTATAGCACCAAGTGTTAAGGAACATAATTATAGGTCTTTATAAACAGAAGAATAAGACATTTCTAAGCCATAGCCTATCCAAAATTCGCAAAATTCGTATATGACATCATATCCGGGAGTAAAATTACAGGCTTCGCTTATCCCGTGCGAATGCGCCACACGGAATTCAGATGTGGGGGGGTAATTTCTAAAACACACGAGGTCCACAGATAATACTGATCCCATGCGAATAGGGCTTAAAAAAGCGTCAGACTCGGCTAGAGCATCATTTAGGACCTGGCACTTTGATGACATGTACAGTGTTCACAATGTGCTCTTGTGGATATGGGTTGGATTAAAAAAAGATATAATTTCATTTAGAGAAAATAACGGGGTCATTAAAGGGGTCATATAATGGTACATGTACTTTTACAAGTTGATTGTACTGAAATGTGTGTTGGCAGTGCCTGTACACAACCATCATATAATGATAAAAATCTATCCAGTGTTTTTGTTTTAATCTCCTTTATATGTTTTCCCCTGCCTCAAATAGAGCCGTTCGACGGTGTGACGTCACAAGCTCGCACGCCCCTCCCACGTTTGTTGATTGACAGCAGTGTTTCAACACAGACCCGCACTGAGCGACCTGTCATCATAGTCTTTTTGATGTTCCTAATTCCTAATTTTGATGTTCCTAATTCCTAATTTTGATGTTCCTAAATCCGAACCGCTGTAGACGCAGTGGCTGAGTTTTGTTTCCGAAGGGAATATTCCCCACGAGCAACGACAATGCTTTCATGTTTGCGCGAATCATTTCTCACCAGATTGCTTTATAAACGAGGGTCAATATAAAGCTGGTTTTGCTAAGAAGCTGCTCCTGAAAAAAGAATCGGTACCAACTAACTTATTTATGCTCCCTCTGCACCTCCAGAAGAAGTAAGTGTAAAGTTTTTTTAACCTTTATATTAATCTTTGCAAATCGTGGAAAAAAGTTTTTCATGACCATTAGTTGTAACGTCAATCTGTCAATGAACAAACGTATACATCAGTAAACACACAGCGTTCGTATCTCACTACGCTACCCTGCCAGTGGATACAAAAATAGATCAAAGAGACATTACGTTAACCAACCATTCATAAACGTCCTGTTCGAGCCTTAATTGTTGAATTTTTTTTTGCGGCCGTCATCTTGTTCCGGGTGCGACTCCGGTTCAAATTGATACGGTTGCACAGATGTGTCCTCGGAGACTCCCGCTGCCATTCTTTCTCCAAAATATACCCTCAACTGTTGTCAAGGCAACACTCCACGTGCGTTGTGTCTAAACGCCCGCAGAACAGAGAGGCGGAGTCAGCGAAGCTCATTATCATTTAAAGGCATATGCACTGAAACGGCGTGCTGAAAACAGAGCTGTTTTTGACCAGGTAAAATTAGTGTTTTCTTACAATACTAATGAGAATTTTTAATTAAAGTATATTATAGAGTTTTCATTTACACCCTAAACATTCATATTAACTTGTACAAAAATGGCATAATATGACCCCTTTAAGATATTTTTTGGAAATAAATTAATACTTTAATTCAGCAAGGATGCGTTAAACCGATCAAAAATGACAGTAAAGACTTTTGCATTATTACAAAAAAAAAAAGATACTTCAAATCAATTCTAGTCTTTTGAACTTTACATTTCCTCCAAAATATTCAGCAGCACAACGGCTTTCGATATGGATAATAATAAATTCTTCTTGAGCACTAAATCAGCATATTAGAATAATTTCTGAAGGATCGTGTGACACTGAAGACTGGAGTAATGATACTGAAAATTCCATCACAGGAATAAATTACATTTTAAAATATAAACAGAAAACGGTTATATTTCATTTGTAATAATATTTCACAATACTACTGTTTTTACTGTATTTTTGATCAAATATATAGCCATCCATCCATCATCTATCTATTTTCTGTGATTAAAAACCTAAGGAAAAAAGCAAAAACAAATAGGACAACACACTGCCACAATGCTCTCAAACCCTATAATAGTGAACAAAAAAAAATTTTTTCACCCTGCCGTCAGGTAATATAAATAAGTCGGTATGAGCAAGTTTAATATAAACTAAAACATACTGTGATACTGATATATTCCCATACTTCTGATTCCAAATCTAGAAAATCTCACTGGAATTAAAACATGTGCTCTGGACATTCTCAACACTTTGTCACCAACAGCGAGCCGACAGAGGGTATGAGATGCCCTCAGTACCAAAAGCCCATCTTTCTCACCACATGAGGATCTTTCCTCACTAAATTTGGCAGTCAGTGTGTCTCATGCACATCTTTTAAGACTGGGATGATCAGCATGTGACAAAAACACTTCTTTCCTAAAACCGTGGTTCCTACTACATTTGACCAATGAACTTCCATGACATTTCCATTCGGTCTAAATTGCTTAGAAAAAAGTCCTGGGACTACATCAAGGCAGTGAAATACTTTAGAGCAGTGCTTCTCAACCGGTGGGTCGTGAGTCGCAAGACCGTTTTGAGTGGGTCGTGGAGTGTGCAGTTAAAAAGACGACATGAACAACAAAAACATAATTCTAAAAGACGTGCATGAAAGCTGTTGACTCTTCTGTCAGATATAGTTTAAGGAGTGCCTGAGAAAAACATGTTATTCATCTGAAACACCTGATTCAGTATCTGCTGTCAGATGAGATGTTGTCAGGCTATATGTCTGTGTCATTATTCTAATGTTGTTTTCGTAACTTGTAACGAAATAAAAAGTCTCTCACCTCAGAAAAACAAACTTTCCTGTATATCACTTCACTATATATAAAGAGCAGATGAATTTACAAGCATGCAGCAATGTAGTACCAAGTACCTGGTACATCGTGTTTTAGCTGGGAAGGATTTGCAAGCAGGTATGATATTCATTCTATTCAGTTCCCATGTGTTTCATTAACAGTTCATATTAGAATTGTGTATTTACCATGGTAACTGTAATTTTCACAATACCAAAATGGCAATTTATTTTCCCTTTCGTGTTATTTTGTAGTTTTAAATGACTGTGGCAGCTCATAACAACTTACTAACGTTGACTGCTATTTAATAGCCTTACCTTATACTGTTTTTTCATCAGTGTTAGTGATATTCTTACAATGTATGTTAAAGGAGAACTCCGGCGCAAAATGAACCTTTGGTCTAATAAACATTGGTACCTAGTCAACCGTTCTCTGAGATTTGTTTTCATGATAATCGAATGTAAAGAGTTTTATCTCTAAAAACTGTTTAGCGTATAACGCTAGTAATGGGGGCATATAATAAGTAAAAAGAAATCGCTATTTAATACCACTAACAAGACTCAAAATAGCCCCACACGAACACAGTAACATAATGAGGGTCCCTACATGCAAAACGAAGCATTGAGAACTTTGTAAGTGTACAGACCGTTTAATAAGAAGATAAAGATAAAGACAGTCCACTTCGTGTATACAGACAGGAGCCATCTTTGGAAAACAGTCTCGACTAGTCAAACCACGAACGCCATTCATACAGTTCAGAGTCTGTACACTTACAAAGTTCTCAATGCTTCGTTTTGCATGTAGGGACCCTCATTATGTTACTGTGTTCGTGTGGGGCTATTTTGAGCCTTGTTAGTGGTATAAACTAGCGATTTCTTTTTACTTATTATATGCCCCCATTATTAGCGTTATATGCTAAACAGTTTTTAGAGATACAACTCTTTACATTCGATTATCATGAAAACAAATCTCAGAGAACGGTTGACTAGGTACCAATGTTTTATTAGACCAAAGGTTCATTTTCCGCCGGAGTTCTCCTTTAAGTAAAGTACTTGTGTGCGTAAACCGTTTTTGTGAAATAAATTTCCCTGATTTTTGAAAACAAATCAGTCAGTGGGTGCTGAATGGTTGATAATAATGTTGTAAAATCGGACTGGTTGGTAGGAAAGACCATCAAGGATGCTGATACAGGAACATGTCTTACTTAAGCAAAGCATATTAAGGCTAGCCGCCTACAAGTGAATCTTGTGGAGGGAGAACCTGGATGCTCATGGGATAGAAGAGAGCTATGACCACAGCTGACATGAGCCAGAGAAAAGCTGGACGGAACGTAATGAAGACCCGGCTTCCACCTGCTCCCGGTCGTGAAAATGGATCAACTGGCAGCATGCGATGGGACACCTGATGCTGTGTTGAGCTCTCTCACGCTGCCATAAAACCACAACTCCTCAGTAAACCAGCTTTCATGATCACATGCACACACAACGTCCGGAAGATCTAGCTTGAAGTTCACAGCCAGGGTGCATCTAAGCATACACTGTTCCTTGACTTCCAGAATTAGAAGGACAAGAAGGTTGTATAATCTCTACAATTAGTATACAACTTTTTATTGATAAACTACATTCTAAAGTTTAAGGTCAGTAAGTTTTATTTTTTGTAAATAAATGAATTACTTTTATTTAGCAAAGATGCATTAAATTGATCAAAAGTGACAGTAAATGCATGTACAATGTTACTAAAGATGTCTATTTAAAATACAAATGCTGTTCTTTTGAACTTTATATTCATAAAATAATCCTGAAAAGACTGGGAGTACTCGGGGGCGGGGCAAGTCCGTCATGGCGATAATGGAAATATTTTAATTAAAACACCGTAATGAAAATTAATGTTGACAAATAGAAATATGACATGCAAATATGTCTATCAAAATATGAAAATATGACTAGGAAAAATAACACTGCTAGATTATCAATAATGCGTGAGGTGCATGAGGTGAAGCTGAAGAGTGAACACCGGTAAACTGAAGCCTGTTCTATATGAAGCATCCTACATGAGATTAATCAGATAATCTAGATACGCAACATAAGCGTAATATTACTAATTGAACCGCCCCCAAAAAAATTCTAATGTTTTTTTAAGTCACGGCTATTACCGTTTTCATGACCGATCACATCCCTAGTACAGTGATCATACCATCCTTCCTAATAGTGATATTACAACACATTTTAGGCTTAATATTAAGAAATGTGCATTGTGCAAAAAAAAGTTTAAATATAATATTTTTATATCAGTAAATCTCGTGACATCAGTAAATATATGAATAGATTTGTACTATACTTAGTATGAAATAAATGTATTTTAAATACATTTTAGTATAGGTTCTTTTCACTATGTCAAAGCAGAAGTAGGCCAAACCACTAGGGCTAAGGACTACATATCTAAGGATTTTCAGTTATATTTTCACACTTAATGTTACATAAACACTTAGCATACTCCACTGCTGGAAGATACTTAAACTAAAGGTAAATACTCCAACTGGATCTTAGCACCACATTTTCAGAGGCATTTCTAGGTGTCAGATGTGTTTCGTTCGATTTTCTGCCTAATGCTAGATGCTTAGCAAACAAGATGGGGGAGGGGGGTGATGTGGTTCATGGCACATGCGTGTCACCGCAGGACCTCACAACCATATGGGCCAGTGCTAATGACTGATGAAGAAACACTTATGCCACAGAGCATAAATTAACTGCTATAAATACAGTATCGATTGACGCTATTAACAAGTAGCTTGCGTGGCTTTTTAGGCAAATACAAATAGCTACAAGTCCTACAAACAGAACAGAAACGAAGCATTGCTCCTCGGCTCTGTGTATGTACAGTAGATAAAATCACACAGAGGAACAAGGTGTGTTTGAACCCATTTGAGGGCACATGAAAGCCCCTAACCTGAGTGGGAATTTGACTTGTAGCTTTAAGTACCAAATGTACTATATCTGTATGCGTGTGGGTTTGCCTGAAGAGCTGGGCAGCAGAGGAAGTGGAGGGGGTGGCACACAGCCTCAGCTGAAATCCTGAGTACACACTGCCCTTTACAAAGGCAAATTGCCGGGAGATATTGAGCCCACTGTGTCTGTATCCATGGCAACAGAGGAAGTTCAAGAGAACAGTAAAGAACAACATAGCTGACGTAAAGGAAGGTGTGTGTGTGTGTATGTCGACGGGCTGATGCTGGTGTGTTCTGCTGGGATCAGTGTACGCGAGCGTGAGGCCAGGGAGGGTTCGAGACATTAACTTTAAGGTTAGAGAGTTCATTTTCATACATGGACTATGACTCTCTGGTGTAATGCTAACTCACTTCAATAAGCTTCCGGACACACAGTTTGAGGTTGAAGCAAATATGAAATAAGCCTATTTAATATGCTTCAAATTATGAGAAATATTAAATCATGGCAAACAACGCCTAATGAGATTAATTTATGTATCTAGCTGGGTTTTCCCTTATGAAACTGCATGTTTGAACTCTGGTGCACATGCAATGCTTGTGCACTTCAATTAACTAATACATTAATGTAGTGAATTGAAAGCAATTCACAAATTAAAAATAGAACATTAATAGTCAGATATCCTAAAGCTTTAATTGTGGAATAGCTTGTTTTACACCATGTTTTCTAAGAGTGTTCTCTGTTAAAGGGGTGGTTGATTATGATTTCACTTTTCTAACTTTAGTCAGTGTGTTATGTTGCTGTTTGAGGATAAACAACATCTGCACAGTTATGATGCTCAAAGTTCAAAGCAAAGGGAGATATTTTATTTTAAAGAAATAGTTTAAGGACTACAACAGATATTCCTCCTGGGTTAGTGACATCACTAACCCTAAAATTTACATAAACCCCACCTCCGGGAACGTGATTTATAGATCATCATGACAGAATATGCTAATCAATGACAAGAAGATAACAACACATAAGCTACATAAATTCATCAACATGTATACATCATTTCTGAATGGTTAGTTGTCACTTCTTGAGTCTCTCCATCTTTGTCTGACTCCAGTTTGAACATAAAAGGCTAAAAGTTTTTGAAATGTTCAGTGCATACATACAGACGGTTGGTCTGGGAACGCCCCCGGGAACGCCCCGTCACGTGATGTGAATTTATCCCGTGGGGGAAAACATTGCCTTGGCGCTCATTGAAATACACGCGACAATCATGCCGAAGAGTTGTGTCGTTTTCTGTACTGCCAATATAACATTTTTTTACAAATTGAAGTTCTACATCCTTCCTATTAAACGCACAGAACCGTGTGAGCCTCCAGAGACTTGTAATTTTTGAGATTACTGTGTGAGTAGATCCCTGTGTGATATAGTCATATGGGTGTTGTTAAAGGGATACTCCACTTTTTTTGGAAATAGGCTCATTTTACAACTCCCCCAGAGTTAAACTGTTGAGTTTTACCGTTTTTGAATCCATTCAGCCGATCTCCCGTTCTGGCGGTACCACTTTTAGCATAGCTTGCAGCTCCTGAAAATAGGCTACCTTCCGTCAACACAACGGAACTATTTTCAGGCGCTGCGTCATATCATTACGCCTGCTGCACTCATGGTACGGCAGTGAAGTTTCTTGATTATTACGCAGGAATGAGAGTATAGTTCCTAGCCATATCAGCCTAGAAAATCGCAACTTTACATTTTCCGTCGGTCTTAGTGCACGATGTAACTACAGAAGAGTCAAGTTTTAAATAGGAAAAATATCTAAACTCTTTGGTCATTTTTTTGTTAGAAATGCTAATGGTCTTGTCCACTTCAATGATGTATGCTAAGCTATGCTAAAAGTGGTACCGCCAGAACCGGAGATCGGCTGAATGGATTCAAAAACGGTAAAACTCAACAGTTTAACTCTGGGGGAGTTGTAAAATGAGCCTATTTCCAAAAAAAGTGGAGTATCCCTTTAAACTCGTATTAGGCAGTGGGCCAGATTTGTCTACTTTCCTTACGAAAAAAAACTATAGTAATCCTATAAGATTTGTATTATAATAGTTCTGTGATGTTCTGTAATACCTCTATAGTACTATAGTTTGTCTCAAAATACTATAGTATTCCTATAGGATTACTATAATATTTGATCCTAAAATACTACAAGATCCCAATGGTTGTTTTTCATAAGGGATGTCTCATTCACATTAGCGTTATCAGCTGAAGATTGGCTTGATAGGCCAATCGCTACGTAATGACGCGAGCCATGAACCTGTCAGCACAGTCCCTCGGCAACTTCGTACTACTGATCACTGTTTTACAAAAGCGTTAATAGTTTGGAGTGAATCACACGTACAATTGGTAAGTGACAAGGTTTTATGGAGTTATAGTATGCAACATATGATTGAGTTATAGGCTAATGTTACCGGTAGCTACCGCAATGTCTTACCTGGAGATTCAACCAGATATCAGAATATATCTGGAAACGACACCTCCGGCCATTTGGTTGGGTCATTGACCCAGTTTTTAATTAAATAAGGGCAATCATACCCTATTGCAGGTAATTTTGCAATGTATCGTTGCCGGTCGGCAGGCGTCAATGCCTCGCAATAAGACATTTTTGTCATTCAAATACACACGATGTTCGCTGTGTTTTCCCCCACGCCGACTCCGCCCTCACCACGCCCCCAACTATGACTAGTTGCCGACTGTATGAATGTCTGTGTGAGGTAATCGAAGCTGCTAAGGACACAAGCTGTTGTAGCTCCGTCCTCTGTGCCGGGAGGACCCCATAGACTTCAACGGAGAAAAGTGAAGTCAATTAGAAGCACTCACTTCCTGATGGCTGAGCGTACTGCGCAGGCTCAAACTGAGCTGGACGACGTAGATGTGACGTGAGCAACCTGTCTGACAGTTGTACGTCTTCTAGTAGCTGTGCCAAGAGGAATCTGAATCATTCCCTTCCGAATCTTGCAGAGCCGGAGATCGTGAGTAGGAGCTGTTCATGAGCTAGCAGCAGGAGCAACTTTATGACTCTCTATGGGCTTCTCCCTTGACTTTATGCCTCCACGTCCACCCGATTGTGCGCGAGCTTCTACTTCTGTCTATACGGTAATTTCTCTACTGTGCGACAGAAAGTTGGTGTTGTGACGCAATCGTTAGCCTATTTTTACAAAAACGGCTTCTATGGGGCCATAACGTAAGATACAAGGTAATGGAGCCTTTTATACATTGTCGTGTTTCTTTAGAAATAAACAATGGACAAATGGAGTCTTTAAACGCCTCAGATGTAAAGTTATTCGCTGTCAAAGTGACGCCAAAATGAATGGGAGTCAATGGAATGCTAACAGCAGGTGAAGGCTTGCTAGCCAATGGCGGCGCCCGGGGAGACTTCAGTTTCCGGCTGATGGATTACCCCCTTGGCCGGGAGCAGCAGCTCATTTGCATTTAAAGGGTCAGACAAAAACGGAGCGTTTTTGCTCACCCTCAAAAAGTGACAATTTTAACATTTCTGAATAGGCGTTTGACGCGAATTCAATGGAAGCATTTGGCAACTTTTTAAAAGTAAACTTTCCATTTAGAATCTTATTGGCATCCATTTCCATCCATCCATCGCGCTCGCCATCCACTCAAAACGTAACCTTACCCTACAACTATTTGGCCGGCTCAAACGCCCAAACAGTGTGTGCTGCGTGCCTGTTGTTTTGTTTCTGGTCAAGCTAGATCCGGTGTGGTGTTGTAGTTTTTCTAACGTTACAGCATGTAAAAAAAAAACTACAAAGTTTGCTAGGCCAAAAAGAACATTAATCTTGCAATAAAAAAATTGACGCCGTTAAAATGGGATTGTGTTAACGCCGTTAATAACGTGTTTAACTGACAGCACTAATATATATATTTAGATTAGATCATATTAAATGTATTGTCATTCTGCAGAGTACAAGTACAGAGCCAATGAAATGCAATAGTTCTGTTATAATTTACAATATGCATTTTTATCACAATAAAATAAAAAATAACTCCATGTTGTTGAAAACCTTAATTGGCATTGTGAAATTCAGTATCTGTTATAGTTATATGCATTTTAATCCAAATAAAATAAAATTGTGAAAACTTGACATGAGAGGCAAATCGTGAGTCCCTGAATCAAAATCGAATATTGAGGTGCCAAAATATTCCTCATCCTAATGTTTTAAGTTGTAATCTTGTACTTTACCAAGGGTGACTTTAAACAGCTCTGCTCTCTTGTTTTTTTTACAGAGATGTATTTACGTCATTCTATCATAGCACTCACACGTCGCGCAGGGACCAAGCTGTCAGAAGATATCTATAGAATACTGTCTTCCTCACAAAGCTCAGCAAAGGCTGGGGGAAAATAATACCACCCCAGATAACATCTAGAGATCGCCAATGTCACACAAGTTTGCCAGTGCAGTAGGTCAGTTAGCCCATTAAGCTGTCATTAACTATTTATCATTCAGCTGTTCAAACATGAAAAAGACTGACTCATTTTACCCCAAGGCAAAGTTATAGATAAAACAAATTAGAGCATGTTTTTATTGAAAGCTATCTCGACAGATCATCAAAGTGGCTGATGTGTCAAAAGCATTCAAATCTTTCACTTTAAGCTTAATAATTTGATCTGTGAGTCATCCGTCACGGTTTCTTATCAACAGAGAATCCTTTCATTTCAGATGATTCTTCGAAGGAGCTTCAATATTCTCTTTGAAGAGGCGAATAAATGATGCCGTGAATAAAAAAATAATAATAATGTAGCATAATCGAAGTCATTTAAAAGTAAATACGTGATGGGAATATGAGGTCACTGCATTGTCCTCTGCCAGTGAGACTCTACCAAGTGGAATAAACGTCTGATAATTGGAGGGAGTGACTTAAAATAATTAAACATTTACGTAATTACCAAAGCCATTAATTCAGTACTGACATTCAATTTTGTAACTGAGAAAAATGATCTAAGAAATTAAGACTTTTTTTCAGGACGTCATAACTTGGATATTTTGTTCAATCAGACATTTTTATTCCATTAAACCTCACTTGATTTATTATTTTATCTCTGATTTTTTTAGTAACCATCTCAATGAAGCCTGTTTAACTATGGTAAAAAAAAAAAAAAATTTAAACTACCGGAGAATTTTATAGATTTACTCAACAGCTCTTTGGCAGTGACCAGGTGACATGGACAAAAACCATAAAAGTATTCAATTTAAGAAGTATTCAATACTCTTTTCTATTCATTATCTTCTGAAGCTTATATGGCAGCTTCCTGTCAAATCTAAGCCAGAGCTCTAGTAGAAGCAGCGGGTGTTTGTAATAGTGTAATGCTCTCACAGATCAGCACAATGTAAAGGAAGTGTTGATATTGTAAGCCGTGGTTAAAAGTCAAACTGACATGATGCTGATATCCAGGCCAATTAAGCCAGACTCATTATGCAACAGAAAAGAAAACGGTCCTATTCCCCCAGTCTGGATATTTCAGGGATCCTGCCTTCATCACACTCTTGAGCTGTAGCACAATATCTCAGTTTAACAACTATATATATTCACACTCTGTCAAGATTATTGTTCGAAATGCTTTTCTCCTCACCAATTAATGTTACATACTCCCCACATCTACCCTGATACAAACAGCACTCTTCAGCTGTTTGAGCAGTATTGTTTCTGTTTTGACATAAATGTCTTTCCTACATTAATATTTATGACAAATGCTGCTGCTACACCAAGATATGAAAATGTTGCTTTCTATTATTCAAAAGGTGAGGTAAAATAAAAGCACAGACGTTACACTAGTAGCAGCATCTAAACAATTCATAAAGTATGGCTGCACCGATCTCTGCTTAATAGGAGCATATCTGGTATATTTACCACCAATAATCATACAGCATTTTCTTCTTTCCTTCTCTGCTGCCTGGATTGACTATTACTAGTGTCACCGCTTACAAAATGAAAATTCCACAGGAAAAGTAAATTACGAATGCTTTTCATCATGTTCAAACGTTATTCACATCGGTTCTTTCCAATCAAAATCCATGATGTTTGCGTTTGGAAAGGTGCCGCGGGCTACCCTCACATCTTAGTACTTGAGAAGATAAACAAGTCAGCAACTGATCAAAAGGAAATTGCACATAAATACAGACACTAAATTATAGACTCGTCTTGAAGGTGAAGATTAGAATTATTTACCTCTGTAAACATGAGATTTTTGAGGTCTGGTGAAAAACGGTACTGAGAAATGTTCAGGAGAGCTGACCATCACTCCTTAAGAGAGCAGCTACAACATGATGCTTTTTTCCTATCATTTAAAATCAATATGAAACAAAAAAGAAAATGTTTTACTTTGTAATGGACATTTCGGGTCTTATAGCGCACGGTGCATCAGTGCACACTATTCTGCAATCTTCTATTAAACTATAAAATAAGCTCTGTCTTAGCAACAAGTTTCCTTTTTGGCTGACCACAAAAGGATTGTGCATTATACAGAGCGGACTTTTAAATTCCAATTTAATTTCTGGATTTGAAATGAGGTAGCAAATGTGATGCAAAATAGCATCTCTAATTTGAACGTTGGGAAGTAGAACTAAAATTAATTGAAAATTTAAGAAATTGTATCATTTAACAAGAAAAGAAAGTTTGTCAAGACTATCATGTTGGCCTTTTAAAAAGTTTAAAAAGGTTGTATATGCTTTATGTACTTTGAATACTGATATATACAGCAGTTGACAGACAGACAGACAGACAGACAGACAGACAGACAGATATATAGATAGATAGATTCAAACTACACTGAGATAAGTGAAGGCTGACTTAATTGAAAAGTCTCCTTCAACATTTTTTTTTTTAAGTTAGACCAACTTATACTTTAAATTGAAAGTAAAAGTTCAGTGCCTCAAAGTGAATTAAGTCTGGTTCATATAAATCTGCCATTTCATTTCCTCTGACAGCTCGTACATACGGGCACTCGGAAGCTTCACAACGAGGCACTGGATTAAATGGGACCTTTTCTTGCAGCAAGAGATAAGAGGAAGTCTCTAAGCACCATTTAATAATCCTAGAGCCCCATAAGACACCTTAGGTGCTGCTAATGGAATAAGAGCAGACTGTGTGTCTGTCCGGCTTACTCTTTAAGAACTACAGCACAGAACTTACGTCTTTACCTCTCAAAGAGTTAGTTCACGCAAAAATGAAAATTCTGTCATTACTTACTCACCCTCATGTCATTCCAAACCCGTAAGCCCTCTTGGAAGTACCCATTTCAAGGCCCAGAAAGGTAGTAAAGACATTTTTAAAATAGTCACTGTGACTACAGTGGTTCAACCTTAATGTTATGAAGTGCTGAGAATATTTTTGTGCACAAAAAAATAAAAAAATAAAATAAAGACTTCTCTTCCATGTCAGTTTTTGACACCATTCACGTTGTAAACACAGAGCAGCGTTTCCGGGTTCTACTCCAGAACGCCGGCTCAGTATTGGCCGAATCCCCATGTGTCAGCGTGCAGATGTTGCAGTCTATGGAAGAGTCAGAAAGCTCTCAGATTTCATCAAAAATATTTTCATTTGTGTTCTGAAGATGAGCGAAGGGCTTACGGGGTTGGAATGACATGAGGGTGAGTAATTAATGACAGAAATTACAAATTTTGGGTGAACTAACTCTTTTAGAATTAAAGACATTATATGTTCTGTGCTGTAGTTCTTATAAAGAGTAAGCCGGACAGACGCAGAGTTTGCTTATTCCATTAGCAGCACCTAAGGTCCGAATCCACTTTTGCTAATTTAACGACGGGAAAAATAGTCTGCGCACCCGGCACATGGTCTAAAAGGGTTGTCCCTATTCTCTTAATGAGTAATGGGTGTGTTTTAAGCGTAGCGTGGAATAAACCAATCAGAGTCTCATCTCCCATTCCCTTTAAAAGCCAGTTGCGCTCGCGCCATGGCGGATTCGCTATTTACATGGCAGAATTTGCAAGCGGAAAAACTGAAAAACTGTTGTGGACCAGCCTATAGGCGCATATTACTAACACGTTCTTTAAATAACAAAAAAAATATTGCCGTCTATTTCAGTTGCCTCAAAATAGCAACTGCACCTCCTGAACAGACCTCGTTTTCAGACCAGCACGCCGATGGGTGCACAAATGGGCGCACATGCATTTGCTATTTAAACAACGTGGCGCAGGGCGTGAAAATGATAACTACGTCGGGCTGAAACTAGCAAAAAACACTTTTTTTGGCGCTGCATTGCGATGATATGCGTATGATAGGACCCTATAACAACACACACTAGAATAATACACAGTCATTTCTCATTGGTATCATAAAGAGTCTACTGCACACACACACACACACAAACAAACAAAAACACTGACAAAAGGTCTATATTTGTGCCACATTTCAACTGAGAAATCTCCTTTATTAAGAGCAGGTTTGTAATGAACATCTAAGGTTCCTATTATTTGCCATTTGTTGCATGTCCTCAGTTGCATGTTTTATTCATTAACCAATATAACCAGATAAGAGGCATGTCTGTGCACCATCTCCTACTTTCAAAGCTGCCATTAAGTCAAATCCTATGAAGGTTCCAGACAACAGAAAAATAAAGCACATTTTAAATAACTCACAGGGGGCATTGTCAGCAGCCTTGATCATTTGGTGGGAGGGAAGTTGAACCGCTTTACATCTTTGATGCAATAAGGACGTCAACCCTTCTTCCACTAAAAAAAATGAAACATTCTATAATACAGCTTTTGCTTATAATAATAGTTGTTGATGGGTCAACATGTTTTCATTTCCCATTCATTGCCAGCAACCATATCACCCTGTTGCCCAAGACTAGTTGCCCACTGAAGCTAAGCAGGGTTGAGCCTGGTCAGTACCTGGATGGGAAACTCCTGGGAAAACTAGGTTGCTACTGGAAGAGGTGTTAGTGAGGTCAGCAGGGGGTGCTCACCCTGTGGTCAGTGTGGGTCCTAACGCCCCAGTATAGTGACGGTGTACTCCACTAGTAAGCCGGTGTGTGGTGGGCGTTCTGGCGCACTATGGCTGCCGTCGCATCATCCAGGTGGATGCAGCACATTGGTGGTGTTTTGAGGAGACTTCCCCCCTTCCATATGTAAAGCGCTTTGAGTACCCAGAAAAACGCTATATAAATGTAAACAAATTATTATTATTATAAACAGAAAAGCAGACTTGCATTCATTTGGGGAAAATGTTGAATCCTCCCTCATGCTAAATGTAAAACGACGTGGTGTGGAATTAAAAAGGAAGATGGCAGTGTTTATGATCAGCACTGACAGGCCTTCAGATCAGCTCAACGTTCAGAGAAGCCGCAGGCTGAGTGCTCTCTCTAGCATGGCCATCACGTCATATGTGTGACCTTCATCTGGAGGCACAAACCCGCACCCTCTGAGACACGTATCCATCGT
Organism: Rhinichthys osculus; assembly: GCA_029959095.1. Lineage (NCBI taxonomy): Eukaryota > Metazoa > Chordata > Actinopteri > Cypriniformes > Leuciscidae > Rhinichthys > Rhinichthys osculus. Next base: position 24,904,883 of record JARWKJ010000001.1, on the reverse strand, counting down.
CTTCACCAGTGTGATGAAGCAGGAATTACTCTAAATTGCTACTTGAGAGAGCGTGGCAAATGGCTTCAAAAAGAACTGGCAAGACAGTGATACACTAGAGAATGGCATTTTATTGTCATGGTAACAGACGCACTGACCATTTAAAATGCTGTACATCAGAAGTGCCTTAGAAGTGGACAGAGGAGAGGTCCAGATGTAATTATGGTCCATTAATGAAGGACCGGACCTGCTGCACTGCTGTCATCAAGACTTACACTGAGCATTCTTAGAATAACGACATTAATAACAATAAATTATACCTCAACAAACTAAAGCAGATGCATGTCTAAAAATTGTTATAAACGGCATGTTTAATGGCAAATATGCCATGAAGGCACCAAAGCTCTGTTCCAAAACCTTTAGGCATTATAGACATGCTCCCAAACACAAAAAGCTGTTACAAAATGTATGCAGCAAAACTATTCTGCCTTTAAAGATATCTCGTTTTGGCTACATTCTAAAGCCAGTATCACATGTTGTGTTCACGAATAAGGAACTTACAGAATAAACTGCAATAAGCTTGTGAAATTATTCATCCAAGATGGTGGATGGATGGATGGAGAGAAGACTGAAAAGCATTGATACAAAGTTTTGTACATTGACTACGTTTACATGCATAATGTGATTATAATGGGATTTTGGCAATATTGCGATAAAACCGAATGTGAACACAATACTTACATCAAACTAAAGCGATTAAGCTCAATCGTAGTAACCACAATCGCATGAAACTATATGGCGTACGCTGATTTTAATCGCAATAAACAGGAACAAATTCATCATTTGTGCTATGCATTGGGCTATGTAAAGAATGGCGTTAAAATGAACACACTTCTTCTTAGTGAATAATCACAATAATGAAAATTGCATGTAAACAGGAGTGAAGAGTTTTGCTTGCGTCATGTAAATAATCTTACTGCGATTAAGTCCTTACTCCGATTATTGTAAAAAAATTATAATAATAAAAAGGAAAATCTCATTATTGGTGCACGCGTAAACATAGTCATTGTGAATGTTATTCTATGCAAAGAAAAAATATTCAATAATTTATTATTGAGTAATTCAGTTTTAGTGCCGTAAAAACTAAACTTTGTTTTCATCGTTTCAAAAATGATTTTAGAATTATCGAGTCTCTAAAATATAAAAAATGGAGAGAATACATTCCTGCAGTCTTCCTTAAAAATCCATAGGCTATATTTATTTAAACACAGATGTTCTGTCTTGCAACGGATCTATACCTGAAGAAGTACTGCGGTTTAAATAAATATGAAGATTTTGGAAACTATGACTGTTTTCTGTACAGATGTCGGTGTCCTAAGCACATGCCTGATTTGATACTTTGCAATAAGGTTTCATTTGTTAACATTAGTTAATGTATAAACTAACAATGAACAATACATTTTTACTATATTTGTTAAATCTTTGTTAACGTTAATAAAAATCCACCTGTTCATTGTTTGTCCATGTTAATTCACGGTGCATTAACTAATTTTACCAAAAACGACATTTGATTTTAATAATGTATCAGCAAATATTGAAATTAACATGAACAAATATTAATAGAGTATGCTGTAGAATTGCAGTTCATTATTAGTGCATGTTAACTAATGTTGCTAACTAATGAAACCTTATTGTAAAGTGTTACCGGATTTATTTGGCCCATTTAAAAAAATATTGTTAAAAGTTTTATTTTTTGGTTTAAATATACTGCTTAATTTAGAATGTGTTCCTTTGATTGTTTTTTTATCACATTTGCTTTTATTGTATCATATTAAATAGTAAATAATTAGAATAATTTCAAGCAGCATTACTATTAAAAAAAACATTGGTCTTTTAAAATGTTGTATAGAACAAATAAAGCCAGTTTAATTAAAAGTATTTTAAGTTTGTCCTAAAGGAATGCTTTTATAACCCATACGCCCTCAAGGTGCAGTCAGAAGAACGCCAGTCAAGCATCTCACCAGGTGATGGACCAGAGCTACACTCAACGGCTTCTTTTGATCAGTTTAATGTAACAGGAAATTCATTTGTTTTAACCTTGGGAATTGACTTCCTCCTATCTCAGAACGCTCGTTAGAATTAGAATTGGAAAAAGCTCATGCATTGTGCTGCCTGAGAAAGAAAAAAAAACTGCACTGAAATGTCTGACTGTGTGACTGAGTAATGTGTTATTCCCGCAGCAGCGTTGACTCACTCAGAAGCCCTATCTGTGTGGGCAGCGTAGGAATAACGTTTCACTCTGTGTAAACCCTCCTCTGATGATAACCAAAAACCACCAGCTGTGCTAGTCCTGACAAGCTTGTAAGCAGTGAGAAATCAACCTCTTTTATCTTGTTTACTCAAACGAGGGCAAATGAGCGTCATTTGTAAGCGTGAGAGTGAATAATTAATCTTTGTTCTTCCAAAGTTCTGCAATTTCCCATATCCAATCATCCCTGATGTTGAATTTGAAATGGTGAATGTGAGAAAATTTGACTCTAGGATCCACTGATCAGGATCTGCATCTTATAATTACATCTTGAATGACTTATATACACCATATCCTCACAATGAGCTGGGAAAAAAGAAATCATTTTGAGCGTTGCCATCTAGCATGGGAGCCTATTTAGCCCTATTTAAAATGAATTGCAGCCATGTAAAGAGCTTTAAAATGCTTTCACCCTACCTGGGATCCTGAAATTTAGACGTTCCATTCGCAACAAATGTTCAGATTCACGTGGGCTCTGGATATTGCAGAGAGGCTGTTATATAACTGAACCATTTGGACTGTGAACACTAAGGGACTTTTGCTTCAAGTTTACTGTGATGCATATCTACTAATCATCATCACAAACAGGATGAACTTTAGTTTAAGTCTGGCAAATAATTGAATCTTTTTGTTACTCGTATCCCCGCTTCCTTAACTGAACACCACCCAAAAAAAACTTCACTCAACTAAAAAAAAAAACTGATGATGAAAGACCGTTTGGTCTTTAGGGAAGCCGATCACTTGGAAAGAGGTTAGGGTAGTTTAGATTTTGACGTCAAAACTCACTCATCTCAGCGGGAACAATGAAACCGCAGCATGTAACAACGTCAATAATTCAAAGCGCAAAAGTTTTATGTCTCGTTTTTTGGAATTACAAACTCAAGCGCAAAAAAGTTCACAGTCACATGTCTATTCTATTTGTGGTTTACATGGACACAATCTCTCTGGTCTCGTACCTGCGTCCGTCCATTTTGCATTTGCGTTGTATAATTCAGACTGCAGCCAGCTGGATTCTGGCTAATGTATTTAGTGGCTCTGAACATAAGAGGCATCATCATCATTTCTCCTTGGCATTGGACACAGAGCGATGTACTCACTTGCTAAAAATAACTGCCATGGCTTGCTGAGTACTAATTTAAGAATATAATCTAGTATACTTATAAACAATGGTGGAAAGAAGCTCATGCTTTTCTGAATGCACAAAGGAAACCGTTTAAATCGTATAGGCTAATGTCTTACATATTTCAAATCAGCAATAAAGAAATACAATCCAACATCAGTGGTATCATAACTTGGGCTTCAAATACATGCCTTTAAAAAAAGCACCTGGCTCTTTTGGGTTCATTTTAAATGACCCTATGACAAAAAGTGATTCATTTACCAGACATTTGCTAAATGAACCTAAACTGTAAAATATATGTACATAAATTGCTTACCACAAGAAAAGAATGCAATTTGTTTATACAAACACAACAGCATATAACAGAATATGCAGCTCACTACACAACAACTCGAACATCTGGATAGGTAGGTAGGTCACTTCAGAAAAAATAGGCCAGCCAGCTTGAATTTAAGTGAGTCACAATGCCTCAAAATAGAGGAATTAAAACAATCTGGCGGGGTGGTATGATATACAAACAGCAGACAGAAAGTTCTTCACCAGTATTAAGTAAAACCAGTGTTTCGTTTACATTATAAACCCGTAAACGTCTAGATCGACATAATATTAGAGCGGAGAAGCTGTCTGGCATGCAAGACAAGCTTACAAAATCAGCCCACACGCAAGCCCGAGAAATAAACATGAGAATCCAGAGTGGACATTTTGTTCAAGTACAAATCGACGCTCAAATTCTCAGTAAATGCTTGGTGGCCTTCATTGCAATTTCAATCTAATCTGGCAATATCAGAGTAAAATACATACATTAGAGACAGATAAAAGTGGATCAAATTGAAATATTTACCGCATTATGTGTCTGCGTCTGTCCAACTAGTATCAGGATGTTGGAGCAGATGATTGAAAGGCAGAAATTGATCAGAATGATTGATCTCTCGGACCTGATGTACCTAAAAAGAAATGGTATATCAAAGTTGCATTCTCCCAAAAGTGCAATGGCATTATTTGTAATATCCCTTGCACATCAATGCACTTACCTCCATAGAATACCATAAACCACGGCCAGTGTGATCAAGGCCAGACAGGACAGACCACAGCCCACTATTAGTGTCACAGATGGAACCCCTGAGTACTCCATAGCCTGCGAATGGCACACAAGAGCTTCAGTGAGCGATTTTCAAACCCATGTACCACTAATAAAAGCCCATTTCAGTGCCTTGTAATAAAGCACATTACAGCACACTAGCTTGTTGCAGCACAGCCATTTATACTGCACAAATTCAGAGGATTAAAGCAAAAGCTTTTTTGGTCTCTAATTCATTTGTCCCCATTCAATCTCCCCTTCACATAAATAAAAGGTGTTTTGCCCCCATTCAAATGAATAGTGCTCATTATCAACAGGTGGGTGCTTAATGTAACAAGCCATAATTAACTGAAATACGTAATCTCTTTTAAGCCAAACCAGTCGACTTTGAGGTCATTTGGTAGGTATTTCCAGTAACACAAGTACAACTTGAATCAGAAAACCTCCCAAATGGAATGTCAGTGTTACATTCACATAACTGGTAATCACATTAGAACTATGACACATTAAAATATCAAGTTAAGTCACCTTTATTATATAGTGCTTTTTACAATACAGGTTGTTTCAAAGCAGCTTTCCAGAGATAACAGGAAAATAAAGCAACAAAGTTTGTGCGAACAAAAAAATATGACAACAATGGTCCCATAAATTAATTTTTACTGGTAATTACATTCAAGAGTGAACAAACAAACAAAAATGCTTCAATGAAAAGGGTGATTGGGTCTTTTAAAAGTAGGATAGGGGACTTTCATTTGTCTATCAAAAATGTGATTGGCTCTTTAAACTAAGGAGGGACTTTTGCCGACATATTGATTTGTTACAATTTCTCCCATATATTTGTATACTGTCTCGGCACCTATAATGTCTCTAGTGTTGGTGTTTAAATTATGTTTAAACATGCATCACTGGATTTAGAATCTCAGAACATATTGTGTCCACATACACTGTATAGGCCTATGACTACCTATCATCTTAAATAGTTGCTTGTATTAGGTTTACAGGCCTTATAAGCCCTGGCAGTGCATATCCCAGCTAGTCCATTTATTTATGTCTTTTCCCCCAAATTTCCACCTGACAACCCCCTCAATCCAGCTCCCAGGAGTCACAAGTCATTGTGACATATCAGCCGTGCATTGCAATGATAGGAGTTATCAAACTTTGCCCCTGCTGCATCACAGAGACGCAGACAACACCATCATTTTCACACGGGAGCCATTTATTCACTGACTGGTGGTCACATGGGTAGAGAAAAAATGGCTGCCTCTTACTCTGTAGAAAAAAACAGCCATGTTTTGCTGTCTGCTGAATCTACTAGTAGAGACCACAGCTGATGGCATTGTGTCTCAAATGTGAAGCTTATCCAAATGCTATGAGCAATACATAGCAAAGGTAAAAGGTAGATTCATATTATACGGTAACATTAATCTACATCAATGAGACGGGAAACTTTAATAAGAGGATGAAGCCATTATTACATAATACGAAAGCCATAATTTATTTGCACAATCCAGGAATATCTGCATTATATCTCAACGCCAAAAAATATTTTATTCGTATAGCCTAAATAGCTTATTTAATATCACTGATGAAGAGTCTACAGCAGATGCCATCTCAAACATGAACATATCCAAATGCTTTGAGCAACATTTAGGAAAGGCAAAATGGAGATTATGATAGTCATGATAGTTTTTTTTACCCTCAGTTTACATCAATATGTGAAGGGGGAAGCTTAAATAAATGATGAAACAATAATTAAAAGATTAACGATATACTATATAATCTAATATTTTAATAGCAATTAATCACAGAAGAATCTGAGCTCTCTCTCTCTCACACACACACACACATAAGCTGCACAAGCTTTGCACAGGTAGATTTCTATCTTAATCAAATATGACATAATTGAAGTCAGTAATTAAATATCACTTTGAAAACCACACACGCACTTCAATCAATACAGCATCTCATGATCCCCCGTAGAAGTCAATTCCAATACTTACTATTTCTCTGGGTTGTTGAGCCAAAATGGCGAAGGTAGATACCCGATCACATAAGCATTTGGTGTGGGATGCATCGGTGAGCACAGTTCTGCATCCTTTAGAGCTCCAGCTGCCCCAAGAATCGTTCCTACACAACACAGAGAAGATTAAATCGCTTTAACAAGCTTTTTTCCCCCTCTGTGAATCCGTCGCTCGGAATTCTCAACAGTGCTCTCTCATCTCACCCACTTCACTCTTACTTAAGCGACAGAAAGTAAACGCAATTTTAGTGCAGAAGATCGTATTGAGTGCGACTGAAGCGCTGGCTGAAGGCTCTTTCTGTGGCGCTGAAGGACTCACTGCTCACAGACACACTCACACCACACAGAGCAAAATAAACCCGAACCTGTGGTTCCCTTTGACGCTGGTCCCGACTTTCTGATTCAGCTTTCTCTTATCTCTCTCTATCGGTGTGTATTTCCACTCGCTTTAGTAATTAGCGCCTTTTGGACGCTTTCATGAGGGAAAAAAACAGGCTAGAAACGGCGGACGGCATCAGATTGATACTCTCTTGCCTCCTGCCTCGCGCTACAGCGGAGGGGGGAGATGCCTCAGAAATAGTCCTCTTTTCTTGTTCGTTCATCCTGGTTACGAGATTTATCCGTAAATATCTTTAGTTCATCCACTTGTGTAGCTTTTGTTTTCGCAATATTCTTTCTCCGACACGTAAACGTCAGAGAAAAAGCGAGCGGAACCGTTAACCACCCCGTGAAAACTGACTGGATGGTAGCAGCCAATTTCTCCTTCTCTGGCTAGCAAAATGATAGAATAGACATCTCACCTATTTATTAATGCTTACACATCTCGGTTGATAATGCTGTGGTTACATCTAAAGATCGCAGGCTGATATAGCTGACAACTTAGCTTGATAATAAATCATTTAAAAGGGGAAAATAAACATCATTCGGGTATGTATTTACTTGACTGATCAATGTTTGATTACATTGTTTATCTTGTGTAAAATATTAATATCTGATATAACAAAATCAGTTAGTCAACACTGTAGTTCTAAACTAGTCTTTAATAACCAGTTGATACTGTAACTGTGATATAAAATCATATCATTGAATTATTGTGCCTCCCAACGATGCATAACAAATACAGCCTTTTTCCGGAGGCTGTATAACATGACACCTTTAGTTACTCTTCCCTGAGGAAGACTATGGAGGATTTTGTCTCTGCGCATCTCCATAATTAAACTGCAGCAATTGCTCTCTTTTCAAGGTTTAATTAAGCTTTAAAACTCACCCTTTTTCACATGCATGGATAGCATGCATAATAACTTTCATTATAAAAGTGAGTAAATGGCATTATGATAGCATATCTGTAGTTCATATATATTCATTTATGAAAATGTATGATTCATTTAAAAAATTCATGACATTTCTAAGTAACTGAAATGTACATTAACTAATGATCCAAAAGCATTTCATGCATACCAAATGACCCTCAGTTTTAAAATCATATTTAGCTGCAGATATGTGTACAACATAAATCAGGCTGGATTGATTCGCTCATGGAAGACGAAGTGTGGCCCTGTCCTGTCTAACCGCATCGACAGCAAGCCAATAGCCACTGACTCCAGGCATTTATCAGGACATTGTGGAATGGATTACTATGGGTTACCATGTCAGCAAACCTATATGATTTGATCCACTCAATATGTGGTCAATTCATCCAATCATTGACTATATGACATTATAGAAGCAACATTACGTTATCATCATTGGAATTGGAAGTTGAATATATTTTCTACCAGAGAGAAGCCAATTTATTTTCCGTTTAGTTGCATCTGTTCTCTCTAGTTACTCACTTGGCTCTTCCGGTCTGGGTGGAATTTGAAAGACACACATTCTGTGGAGGAGTCTGTGGGTGTATGAATTACGCTAGGCTCAAGATAGACTCGGTTTCTAGGCAATTGTACGAGGAGGAACTAATGACTCTAAATAGCCGAAACATTGCGCTGTCCATGGTACTGAACCGCTACATTTAGGGTAGCAGAATAACACTAAACAGATTTGACCACAAGTTTGTGATTTGAGGCTTTATTTCCAAATAATTACAAATATGACACTTTGGCAAAAACAAAAACTATCTTGTCTTATTCTTGTGATTATTTAATAATAATCCTTTATATTTTATAACAATTGTACTGTTAGGATGCCAGGTTACTGGCAGTAATTCACTTAATATAGGAAACTCTGTGCTTTAAACTGCCGGAATGTTGAAATCAGGGGTCTATTCATGTCTGTTTTGTGGTTATTTTTGGACTGTTCATTTTATACATAAGCCTTGAGTCTAACAATAATCCTTTAAAGGCACTTCACAAAGCAACTCAGCATTACACTTAATTCAATTCTGTATGAAAAAAAAAAGTAGCATTGGACACCTGACAAAAATACAACACAAAATGCTCACCAACCACATCCTATGATTCCAAAATCAAGGAAATGATGTAGATGTCATATATAAAACAATCTTATTGACAATTTTTATGAACTTAAATCATGCAAATATCTATGTTGCATAGCACTAAACATGCAGTTAATTTTTTTATATTATAATAACTTTTTTAATTTTCTTCAAGATGTGACGACTGCTTGAGACTATATCTTCAACAGGTAGAACATAAAAAATTGCACTACTTTTGAAGGTAATACTTCATTGCATTATGTACGAAACACATATTATGCCATAATCATTTCCAAGCATTTTATGCATTTAGATGCCTTTAAATTTACCATAAATATTTTTTATATACAATTTTAGGATGCATGAAAATAACCCCCTTTTTTTCCTCATGTCTCAGTTTAATCCTGTGATGTCTTGTAATCTAGTTTAAAGTATAAACTACAAATATTCCATGTACTTTCCCAATCAAGGTAAGGTCATAATAATTATAAAATAACGTGAAAAAATACTGTTTAAAATTTAGTTTTATATTGAATACAGCAAACCACATAACAGGACGTGTCACATGTCACTGCATGTCAGCTACCATACACCAACACAACATGACAATGCCAGATAGATAGATAGATAGATAGATAGATAGATAGATAGATAGATAGATAGATAGATAGATAGATAGATAGATAGATAGATAGATAGATAGATAGATAGATAGATAGATAGATAGACAGATAGACAGACAGACAGACAGACAGACAGACAGACAGACAGACAGACAGACAGACAGACAGACAGACAGACAGACAGACAGATAGATAGATAGATAGATATTCCAACCATCACCTCTATCTCTTCAGGGGAAAATTTTACGAGGGAAAATTGGAGATTTATGTCAAAGTGTTGCAGTCCTGTGCTTTTTCATACATGCGAAAATTGATAGAGTTGTAAGTATTCAAGCGAGAGTCTGTATGACCGATGCAGAGCTAAGCAACATTTGGCCTCCGCGAGAAAGATCACGCCTTTAAATCAAGGTAACTTATCATTTTCACAATGCTGGGACATATACTAAACCTTACTGATAGCTTTGGAGAAACATCTCATCGGTTGTGCTGAGATGGGAAAGAAATAATTTGAATCAGATTATATACAAACGCTATCCTGAAGCCATGTTTAGGATAATGTAAGTCATTTAAGTGAACAAGGCTTACAAGCAAACAGGATTGTAATAGTGACTTAAGGTATTCGCAACACATTTTCCTCCTTTTTTTTTATCCCTGTTGCTCATTCCCATTTTATAAAACAGTGCCTTTGTGTACCTACAAGAGTATTATTGGTACTCTTGTGAAATTAACATATATACTTCATTGTTTTTCTGCACAAATACAGTGTTAATGGCATCAACAACATGCATTGAAGTCTACATGAATGAGCAATCCAGTCCAGACACAGTTTAACCTCAGTTTGTCCTCCAATCTCATGTTTTTCCAAATCTGTATATGACTTTCTTTCGTGGAACACAAAAGAAAGCAAAAAAAAAAAAAAAAAAATTACATGGTGCTGTTCCTGTTTATTTTAATTACAATGAAAGCTCTTTAAAGGATGTAGAAGCACCATAAAAGTCATCCATAAAAATTATACACTATATTTCAAGTTTTTACAGTTCTGTGTGAAGAACAGACCAAAATTATAAGTTATAATTTTCCTCTCCAGAGAGCTGAACTACCTCAACCCGGATCATTCATTCAGTGAGTCAAAATCAACAATCAGATCAGTCTGATTCATATCCAAATCATTTAGGCCGGCTTTGTGAACTGGATTGAAGTGAAATGATTCACTGAAAAGATTCACTTCAAATGAACAACTCATTCAAATATCACTATTTCTCTCATGAACACTTCTAAGACTTTAGGCAGATACGATGTTTTGTGAATAATGGCTAACATTTCAGTTTGAATTCCACACAAAGCTATTTTAAGAACATGGAATATAGTGCCTGACTGGTACTGACTATTTTTATAATATCATTTGTTGATGCTTTTGTGTCCTTTTCGAAGCTTCACAGGTTCAGTCACCTGCACACACATCCTCTTTTTCTGTCCACAAAAGGAAGAACGTCATACAAGTTTAGAACAACACTAGGGTGAGTAAATGATGACATTATTGTCATTTTTGTCTAAATTATTCCTCAAAAGGTTCCACTCTGCATGAACCTTGTGATATCAGAGGGGAAAAAAAGATGAGCTTTCTCACTCTCGCTGAGCTCGTATATACGCTAACGAATATGACTTCCAAGAAGAAAGGCACAGTTATGATATGAATGTCATCAAAATCAGCAGCTGTCTCCCCACGTTGTTTGAGAAAATCTCTCGGGGCTAATTAAAATTGCACCTCAAAATATGCACAATCATGGCAGAGGGAGCTGATAGAGTTGTGCATTTGTGTTCCGTAATTGTTTGCCTGCACAGGCCAATTTTGATTTCGTGCGAAGAGTAAACATGTTAACGAACAAATTTATTAATGAACATGCGTCCACATAAATAGTCATGCAAACAGATTAAAGACTAAACTCAACAGCAAATTTATTTAAATTGATCATGAATAGGCATGAATTCCGCATTATTTGAGCCCAATAAGAGTGTTTTTTTTTTTTTGTTATAGCAAATATGAAGCTTGTTTATGCCTGAGCGTTTCAGGGCAGAGACCCTCCCTCTTTATAAGCCTATAATAATTCCACAGGGCTAAAATCCATTCCAGTGGCTCAAATTACACTCAAGGGGGCAGACTCGGGTGGCCTCTTCATTCAATGAAAATTGAATTTGGTAAATACGATTCCTCTGTGTTCTTATCGGTCACCGCACAGAGAGGCCTGGCTCATACTTGCTCATTTCGCTTCTGAAGCACCGTGTAATTTTCATATTTGAAGATGATTAAGATTAAATAGAAGCCATTTACAATTTGCAGCATGGACCGGACCGGACGAAATAATTAAATAACTGGAATTATACATATCATATTATTATTGAGAAGGATCATAACAAAACAACCCGTATTAACACGATAATGCATGTTAAAGGAATAGTTCACCTAAAAAATGAAAAGTCTATCATCATTTATTCACTCGCATGTGTGTGATTTACTTACTTCTGCAGAGCACAAAAAAAAAACATTTTTGTCAATGTTGTTTGGACCCCATTTACTTTCATTGTATGGGTCTTTTGTGTTCCACAGAATAACAAAAGTCATTCAGGTTTGGAATGAAATGAGGGTATATCATAACAAAATAAAAAATTTTGGGTGAAGGCTATCCCTTTAACTACTCAGATCATAACTACTTTTATCGTATTGGTTTCACTTCAGTTTTATGGTCCCTTTTAACACATTCTGTAGCCTGGGAAAACCCAGACATCTTCCGGCAAATTTAGATTTGCTCTGAAAGTTAGTCTGGCAAAGAGCTCATTCAAACCCATTTCCAATCCGTCGAAATCGAGGCACCAATCAGAAACGTTGGGGCGGGCTTTACACGATGACGACAGCGCTGGGATTTTTAAGCAGATTTTGTAGCCTACATTACAAAGATGGCCGCCGCCGTCGAACATCACTCGTTGAATCAGCTATCGCGTCTGTTTTAACCGATTTGAACGTTTCCTTTTTGTTAAAAACCGAGCAAAGAACAAGATGTTTCTGCCGCTCTGCATACGTCATCTCCTTCATCGCTCTATCCGTGACGTCCGTTGGTGACGCCCCTCTGGAAATGATTTGTCTATGACGCTTTGCCAGACCATAACTCAGTTACAACTGAGAATGGTCTGGTTTTAACCAGGTTACACATTCTGTTGACTATAGATTGAATCTATACTCTCATCAGAGTATTAGTAGAGTATTGGTAAGGTTAGGGTTAGAATAAATTGACATGTAGTTGCAAAGTTACTTATAGTCAATGTCTGTTGGAGGAGCAACACAATTAAAGAGTTAGCAGATATTAATGTTCAAAAGGGATTGTTTTCAAACTAAAGTGTTACCGTATTTCTTTAGTGCTTTTCTGAGCAAAAAAAAAGACCATGCAAATGACACAGGAAAAATAACAGCACATGGCATGCACAACCAGTACTAATTACTAATGTAAGTTGAACTTGTTAGTGCTCCAAATATTTCAGTGTGACCAAACCTGACTCTCATTTCTAGAAAACATCCCTTCCTTAGAACCTGTCACCACACAGCCTGGCCGAAAGAAATACGTGCTTTATTAATTGCACACTGAGGAACAAAGGGGGAAAGGCTGCCAAATCCAAATGGACTCGGATGAAAAGCAAAGACGAGACTCGATGTCTCTGAAGAGGGTCTCAGAGCTGTAGTCACAAGCTCAAGTGACAATAGAGAATATTAGATTCTCAAAATCCACCACACAACAGTTATTCTAGACAAAGAGATGTCTCATGGTACTGACAGAGAAGCTGCTTTGGTGGTATTAGTTTAGTGGTTAAAGACCTGAACCCAAACATTTTCGGATAAATCCTAAATAAGGATCGATCCATGAACCATCAAAACTATATGCCTTTGATAAAATATCTATATTCACTGTCGAAAACAACGTCTGAATGCCAAATCTCAAAAACAAATATATAAGAAATGAGCCACCAATACAGTTATGCTCTAACTAGCGCCTGGTAAGGGGAGATATTACAGTCAACAAAGACACAGGAGTCTCAGTCCTATAGAAAGAATAAAAAAAAACATTTTTTTCACAGTTTCTATACCTTATATTTCATGTATCAGGTACACTACCATTCATAGTTTTTTTTTTTTTTTGAAAGATTATTTAGTATGCATTTATTTGATCAAAAATGCAGTAAAAACAGTATATATATATATATATATATTATAAATCTGCAAAATAAATGATTAAACTGTAAAATAACAGCTTTCTTTATTGATATATTTTAAAATATATTTATTCCTGTGATGAAAAAGCTGCATTTCCAGCATTATTACTCCAGTCTTCAGTGTCACATGATCCTTCAGAAATCTGATTTGGTGGATTTTTTTGATGAATAGAAAGTTCAAAAGAACAGCATTTATTTGAAACAGAAATCCTTTGTAACATTATAAATGCTGATATTTGAACTTTTGATGAGTTTATAATGCATCCTTGCTTAATAAAAGTATCTCTTTCTTTATACAATGCATTATAAACATATTTTAATGCATTACCGGTAAGTATGCCTTTTAATGCATTGTATGGTCTCATTAATAATTGTAACCAGTTATAATACGGATCTATTCATTGTTACACCTTTATAAAGTATAATGCATTAAAACACATGACATACAACCAATTTCAGATGTAACAATAATCTGCAAATATATTGCATTTGAACATTGGTTACATTTATTTATGAAAATATATAATGTACATTATCAATACCTTTATAATGCATTACACAAAAGCTTTTATCACGGCTGGCTGAGGATGAAGATGAGGCGAGGAGAAGCAGATCTAAAATAGCAGCTTAAGTTTATTTAACAAAACAAAAGAGTAGAATACAACAAAGAGTAATCCAACACAATGAGTAGGCAACACAACAGTGTCCACAATACACAAATAACACCAGACCACGAGTTAACAGTACTGAGGGCATTATATACATAAACAAATAAACAAATGAGGAACAGGTGCGAGTAATCAATGAAACAATGAGTAACTACAGCCCTGTTCGGACGGTAACTGTTTCTCATGTGGACGTCCGTAAATCTACATTTGAATGACACCTCAATGATAAAACCCATGCATTCGGATGGCGATTTTTTCAAATGTCATATGCTTGAAATAATAATAATTCCATATTTAATTTAATAATAGGAAAATTATCTCTTAATTAGTATTTGATTATTTAAATCTCCTGTTTAAAAATAGGAAGATAGACACGTGCTCTATAGTTAAAATGGTTTTCTGCCTTTTTATCTCAAAATGATTGATGTCATTTTAAAAATATGGAAATTAATGGAAATACATGGACATACGTTAATATAGCCTCTTACAGTATTTATATGAGGTAAACATAAAGCTGCTTGGTTTATATTTTTTATGTATATCATTTCTGGCATAATGACGTCCCATTTCTAAATGTTTACGTCATCATTATTCTCTTTCTCTTTTGAGCGGTGATGAAATATTGTTCTTGGAAATACTTTTCAGCATTTCAATAATAAAAGTGTAGGCAAGATCTTTCAAATGCATCCAAATTACAGTGAAGCGCAACAGCTCTGGAACGGTGCTCGGCAAGGGCCAAAAAGGATTTAAACAGTGAATTTTTTATTGATGTCTTCTAGTAAACTGAGTGATGTGGATTCAGATGGCAATTTAATTACCGTATGACCTTGGTGTTTGTCAAAAAAGTAAGTAATTCGGCCGGGGATTTTCATGCGGGTGGTGGGTGAAAAAACACTGACATTTTGAATTCGGACAGCAATAAAATCACAGACTAGCCCATGTACATATTGAAAATACCTTACGACCCCATGAGAAACAATTACCATCCGAATAGGGCTTATGACAAGAACAAAAACAGAAAGGAAATGACAAATAAGA
This sequence comes from Rhinichthys osculus, assembly GCA_029959095.1. Lineage (NCBI taxonomy): Eukaryota > Metazoa > Chordata > Actinopteri > Cypriniformes > Leuciscidae > Rhinichthys > Rhinichthys osculus. The sequence continues at coordinate 24,889,361 of JARWKJ010000001.1, read as the reverse complement.
GCAAAGAAGGTTCACAATATCATTATGTATCCCCGCATATAATTTTCTCCAACTATAAAAATGATTGCGACTGGGCCACGTGTAATGCCTTGCGGTGTTTGGGGATGTGCCCGTTTCATCTTTTACTCATTCTTTAGTGACAGCCTCTAAAAGGGCACTGGTGGAAATGACAATCTCACACTGCACTTCCGTTTCCTGTAGAAGCTAAAGGTTGTGTCTTGGGTTGAGGTACAGAAAACTGGACCTTGATCTATTCTGAGAGACGGCATTCTCAGCATAACATCCGGATATGGATTATTTCTGGCTAATTTATTCCTCAGAGTAATACAAGGTCCGTTTTTTTTTTTTTTTTTTAAATCACTATGAAATGCTGTTTGCAATACAATTTACTTTCATAATTAGCCATATATCTTTGTGAAATACTAATAATACTAATAAAGGAACAATAATAAAACATGAATATCATATAATGAGGATGATTTGACTCAATAATAAACTCGTAATAATTGTATTTTCAAAATTCTAAACATTTACATTTTCAAAGTTATTTATTTTATTTTTTTACAAAATTTTTAACATTTTAATTTACTTGGCCCAGTAGTTGTTTGGATGAAATTGTTGAAAAATATTGAGGAATTTCAACATTTTAAGCTTTATTGCTTTGCCTTAGAAGCAAGTTATTACATTTTGATTCAAGATTCCACAGACAATTATTTTACTTGAATTGTGCACAATAAGACAAATAACACGGATTAATAAAGATAAATTGTGTCAGTTCTTATTTCATGTTGACTTCAGAGTGAAAAGATAAGAGGAGCCTGACGGCACCACAAGGGTTCAAAATATTTTTCTATCAAATGTATTCTCTGACAATAACACGATCAAAATTCTATTACTGCTAATGTCAACCACTGTTTCACCTCAATAGCAGCGGAAACATGTTTCCATGGATACAATGCTCAATATTTCAACAAGCTATTTATTATTGCCCATGAAGTTATTGTATTAAAGGCTCATTTTCACAAATCAGAACACAATCTAGCACACACACACACACACACACACACACACACACACACACACACACACACACACACACACACACACACACACAGACTTCAAAACTGACTTTCACTTACATAATAGAGCTGTCCCACAGTGCACAGAATGGATTCATTGTTCCCTGCAAGAAAACACACACACTGTGATTGGACAAGCGACATAACTATTAGACATACCATAGTACATACCGATAAAGAGACATTTTCACTATGATAGCCAGTATCTCAAAACATAAGTCACGTTATTTAATAGACACATTAAGAAGAAAAGGAAAAAAGGAGAAGAAAAAAAGCTCCCATTGTAATCATCTGGGCCATATCTTGATGACACAATGAGGAGAGAAATAACTGGTGATGGCAAATTAATTATCGGACTAATTACTGCTATTTGTCTGTTGATTAATGAGCCTGAAACATATGTCAGAGGTATTGTAGAGCTCCCCTTTGATTGGCTGGAGTGATTTAAAGAGGAACAGAAGACCATATTTCCTTCCAATTTACACCCAAATCCACCCAGATTTGTCTTCTAGTTTCTCTTTAAAAGACCATATTTTTCATTGCATTGTGTTAGCTTTTGACATCAATTGCAAGGGAGGATTTGGATCAATTTGATTAGTGTTGCAGGATCGTTCCATATAAGCTGTAAATGCTCTGCATACCCAAACCATTTGAGAGAACGAGTTTGTGGACTTGCTAAATAACATTAACACTATAAATGACTATAAAATGTGAATGTAACTCTCCGTCATTTTTTTGTTGTTGTTGCCAAACGACTGTAGTTTTCTTCTTAATCTACTAGTTAAGAGGGGTTTCGTGTAAGCGGATCCACGGCAGCTTTTGCACATACTTGTTATGCATTAGCATCATTGTTCCGCGTTTTAAACTTTTAGTCACGAAAGGACTCGAACTACACAATCACATTACACCTCAAAGCATTGCCTTTATGAAGCTATCGGCTCTAAATGTTATAATTATAATAAAAAATATTCTTTTATCAGTTATAAAGTTGTAATCGAAATTATTCAACCCCCATTGCAAATCAGGTTTATTGGCAAAATGTACAGACTTTCAGCTGTTTGCATTGAACAAATCAAACAAAAGTAATTGAAATAGCTCAACACAACAAATGTTTCAAGTGGTTTCCCCAAATTCAACTGAAAATGCTACTTTTACTGACTTCCTCAGTCTAAAAATTATTGAATAGAATCCCTCACAGCAGCACAAATCTGCAAAACAGGTGTTGTCTCAAGCACACCTGATGCAACTAATCAAGGGCTTCATTAGTTATACCAGGTGTGCTTGAGCTAGAACACATGAAATATCTTAACTGCCTGCCGTGTAAATGATTCAACGGGATTCAAAATGCAGGTTTTTGAAAACGATACTGTTATCATCTCAGTGAAAACTGCAAAAGCGCGAATTTGTAAAAACAGTGACGTCATGCGCATGCGTCTTACGTTTTCAGTCAACAGGTGCGTAGTGTTTCTTAACAATGTGACATCGCCAACTACTGGCCTGGCATAAATAATTCTGTGTTTTTAGTTGTTTTTGCGGATCCGTGTGAACGGGGTCGGGGATCATTTTGACAATGTTGTTGTTGTTTTTTTCCTTTTTTAGTACATCATTGTCATGTAAATGTACCATAAAACACAAACTGAACTGAATATGTTTATATTTATGTGTTGTAAATGAACATGCTTTTTACGAATGCTGCTTTCTATTGAATGAAGGCGTCTGATGAAAATTATATAGATACAGCCGTTATTGGGACACAAACTCATGTTAAACAATCACAGTATCCACAGCTGTTTATATCTATAAGAGGAATAGAAGAAATTTTCAATAGATTTGGGAACTTTAAGACATAAATAAAGAAATTGTTATCTCTCAATGGCATTTTTCACCCAGCCTATGTAAAGGCTTTTGATGGCATCAATGAATGGAGGGTCTTTGGGATATAAAGGCTGTATAACAATCCCTTGTTTGAAAATGTTTATTGACTGCATGTATTGCATTTATGGCAAATCAACATGCTCCTTTTAACCAACATACCAATAAAACAGCAAAAGAGTCAAAAACTAGGAGGTTTTAGAATATATGTGACCTCCATGTCGCCATCAATTAGCCTCTCTGGATTGTGTTTGTGAAGCGTGTTGAGATCTGACTGGTGCTTACATTAGCTAGATGAGCTAACTCAATCTCCAGCTGGGCTTCTGTAACCCTGGGTTCTGGTCGGACAGTCACAGCAATCACTTTTGAGTTCACAGCAGTGTTATTCCTGTGGGTCAGATCACAATCACACACAACAGTCAGTTCGAGCTTGAACGAGAAATGCTAATTTCATTCATTTCAATACTTCCATTATCATCAGCATTGATTTTTGTTTAAACTCTTCGTTCTGCGCATTTGAATGGAAAGAGCTTATTATCTCTCCAGGTTGGACTCAGTTTAGAAAAGTGGTGTTTGTAATGAGTGGTGTTTCACTTCAAATGAGATATGTTCTGCTAGCAGAGACCAGAAATGTTGATATGTTTGACAACTTTGATTTTGGGGGGTAAATAAATAAATGCCACTCAATATCCAACTTTAAAGATGGGAAAAGTTACAGCATATTAAACACAAATTGAATTATTTTAAAGTTTTTTGATTAACTCGATTAATGATTGCCTCTGGGTAAAATGAACACTAAGATGAAAAGCACGCATTTGTCATCATTAGACTCAGAAATGTATACTCCAAGGACTTTGTGTACTTATTACTTTTTGATTTCATGATCAAACCCAATAGTTGTTGGCTATGTATATATTTCAAACATATTCAAGTGCTTTTATTATAAGCACAGGAGTACAAAAACATTTTTATATTAAGCTTCAAGTAGACTTAGAACTCAAAATATCTCTCTTTCCTTTCATGCTTCCCTCCTTCTCCAACTAAACAAATGTTCCTTGAGTATCATTTGTCAACGTGAACTGTTTAGGCCGGGCATGATTTCATGGTCCATTTAAAAAGAAGCAAAGACAGAAAATGGATGCCCAACAAGTAGCTACTCAAGAGTCTGCAGTGAGAAATGAATTTTATGAAAGTAATCGACAAAGATGCCACATCTGAGACAGATCTTTTAGTTCTATACTTCTGACATTATTTTACAGTCTGCCACACTCTTTGTTTTCGATTATTGTAGGCAGAACGCACATGTATTGACCTGAAAAAAAAAAAAGAAAAGAAAACCTCTGTGGACTTAACCATGGAAAATAAAAAATGTCTCTGTGTTAGTAGATCATCCTAAAGGCAAAAATGAATCCTTTTGAAATTAGATCAAAGACATTATCTGTGCATGGTTAACCAGCCTCTTGGTTTGATTTAATGAAGCAGAAGTGGACTTGTATGGTGTCATGAATGTCCACACAGCCTGAAAGGCATGCAATAACACGAAACTCTTAAAGGTGCATTGTGCAACTTTTCATGTTAAAAATACCTGTTTTTCTATCCTATACATGCTTAAAGAACTGCCTGATGGGCTGAATGAGCCCTTCTCTGCGCACTGAGATTGCCTCTATAATCCTGTACAGTAAAATATATAAGAGGGATTCGGGCTCGAATTTGAGACTGGGCGTGACGTCATGCACGTTCGCGCTCACTAGGCTATATCGCGCAGGTTTGTGTATTCGCCGGCGCCGCCATTCTCCGCATCAGCGAAGACAACTCGTGCGTCAAAGGTAGAAGATGGATTCAATGAGACCGGCTTGTAGTCCATTCCAAACCCCAATGCAAACTCCAAGTAAAGTAAAGAAAATAAAAATGTTGTCTAGTGCCACCAAAAGGTCCAAATTGGAGTCAGACAGGCGTCGGAGTAAGACGAGAGTCAACCTCGGGAAGGCGTTCAACAAATGGAGAGATCTCCGGTCTGCTCTTGGTCTCAAACGGGAACCTCAGTTGGCTTTTTTCTTGATAAAACGGTAAGATATAGCCCAGTCTCTAATGTTTGATACGGCCAATCTATGTATGATAACAAATGACGATGCGTAAAATGTGTAATGCTTTAGCGTAAGCTAGATACATGTACAATCAGAATTGGTTTTACTACCATTGTTAGTGAACAGTTTCATAAACTAGGAATTGTGTTCGGAAGAATAGTACAACATGAAACATAAAACATATCCAATAAAAGATGCGTGTGGTCCATGAGCGTGCACAACTCTGGTTGCAGTTTCGCTTGTCGCCAGAGGGGGCGTAGTTCTGCAAAAACTCAGAGACTTGCGTTTTGCACCTTTAAAGAGATAGTTCATCCAAAATTAAAATTCTGTCTTATGTATGCATACTCAGTCATGACTTTCCAAACCCATATGACTTTCTTTCTTTCATGGATCACAAAAAGTCGATCTTTAACAATGTTTTAAATTTTTGTTAAAATTATTTAACCATATAATGAAAGTAAATGGTGACCAGGCTCCGAGAGGATAAAATAAATAAATAATTAAATTGAATACAATTCAAGTCTTTTGAAGCTATATGACTGACTGAAACTTAAATTCATTGAAAATCTTTTTACTACACCATTTACTTTCATTATATGGAAAGGAACAGCTTAGACGCTTTGTCTACTCGCATAAAAAAAGGGAGAAATTGATACCATATTGTCACTTTTTTGGTGAACTATCACTTTCAAATGACATGTTCTGTAACTGTTTGCATCTAAATCACTAAAAACAAGCATCCATTTAAGTGTGTATGCGCGGTTGATTCTCATAGTATGATCATCACAGTATTTTGTCTTGTGATTAAATGTTCAACAACGTGATCCGTCTTTACAAATCCCTTAGCCATGTTGCATTGTTTTTGTTTGTTTATTTTAACACTTCTCTTCTGTTATCTTCCAGTGTTTGTTCTGATCTCCATCTCCCTACTGGTTTCAGTGGATCCAACAGAGCTCAAGAACAGTGGAACGCCCTTTTTCTCTGTTCTTCCACCAACTCTCTCCCTGTCAGTGGGAATTCCATGGAGGAATCATACTCAGGTTTACTGAGATTTGATTGACAGCTCAGAGCCACACCAGGAAAGGTCTGTTCTGTCCTGTATGTGTCTCCGGAGGTTTGAGCAGAATGTCCTCAAATGGAACAGGAGGTTTTGATCCAGAACTTCAAGACGGACTCCGAGGATAACCAAGAATTTTCATTCTGACGTATGTCTGGGAGAGAAAACACTATAGTCTGTTACACCTGCTTCTGTTTTAGGAATAGAGGAAAATCAGAACGAATTTGAAGGAACAGCTCTCTTAAAACCCAAATATTTATTTTTGTGTGCGTGTATGTGTGTGTGTGTGTGTGTGTGTGTGTGTGTGTGTGTGTGTGTGTGTGTGTACACAGTATTTACCACTATAGGTGGCTTTAATACATTAGCCACATAACTCAGATTCACAAAAGGATAAATACCTTATTAATACCATAATAAACAATGACTACAACAGGCATGCGGACCAAAGGAGTGGAATAATGCTGCAATCACGTCATGTCAGAATTGCCATAATTACGAGATGACAAATCAGAGATTCTACTTTAAGCAGTTTACGTCCTCAGACTCAGTTTCTATGGCAACACTCATGATGCCAAATGAATCCATCCTGCAAAATACATCCCTACATTAGTTTATATATACCGAAAGAGTGTTAAATGTTGAGTACGCTGTCATTTAAGTTCTTTTTAAAGGACATCATATGGCCAAGAAGTCTTAGCTTTCTAAAAAAAAGACTTGTAATGATGAGATTGACCAAAACATGAATGGTTTGAAACTTAGAATTATGGCAATTCTAAAGCTGACATGAATGCACCATAATTCATTTGCGGAAAAAAAGAAGAAGACACCTTCAGCATTTCACCCATAATTAAAAGTGACTGGTTACACAGTATATAACAGCTTACACATGCAAGAAGCTATACTAATTAAATGAAATCAAATATATTCAATAGATAAATATATAAATCCAATTCAATATGGGGGTTTCTGTACGAGCAGGTGTGCGGTGGTATGGAAATACATAATTTGACACGCAGGTAGGACATTGTATCATTGCATCGTATTGGTCCGAGTGCAATGATTGGGCGATCATTGGTCCTACGACGATATCAATACATATAAATACATTAGACAACTTAACGTAGTCATTGCTATCAGGATGTGACGAGAATTTCAACCAGTATAACACAAAATGTCTCTGGAACAAATCCTCTACCCTGGCTTTTAATACATGAAAATTCTTACATATAGTCCATTTTAAGAAAAAAATAAATAATTGATACTGTGGGAGAAAATCTCAAACTCACAAAGTATCATATTCTGATACGGGTCTCACAAATTTATAAAACTTGCACACATTACACACATTATTTTATTTCCTCTCCTAAAAAAGGCACTTAACAATCAGAATGAATCCTGATTAGTTATTTTAACCAAGACATTCTTCTGATTTGCAGGTTTAATCAATCAAAAATCTTTACAAGTAGTCCCTAGGGTACACGTATACCCCAGGTTGGGAATCTGTCCTCTATAATATCCCTATCATATCTTTGCAATATTTCATCTAAATGACCGGGAGTCTTACCGTGGAGCGGGCAGCATAAGGCCAAGAGTCTTGTAGAGAACCATTCCGAGAATGAATACAGGAGATCCGTCCATATCTGCCAGGAAACAGTCTAGGTTAGATGATACGTTCATCACATTATGTAATCATATTAAACAGCATCTTCAGACAAAGGTGTGTTTTTTCTCAGCTCTCTTTTCAACTTTCAACTCAGCAACATGGAGGGTTTTTTCGATAACTCAGAGTTCATGTTTGTTTCAGAGGCAGACAGTAGGAATTCTCTCCTAATGCCTTCCCCTTCCATGCAATAATCTTTTAATCCAAAGTAATTGAACAAGATTTGTACTTTTTTTTTTTTTTTAAACCTATACAGGAATTAATTAACCTCTAAACCTGCAAAATACTCATTAAATATCAGGTCTCTTGCCAAACAATATTCCTGACAGCAAATCCATCATACATTTCCTGCCAATAATGAATAAAGTGGTAGATTAGGCTATACTAGCAAGGTTATTGATAACTAAGATCAAATGTCTTCTCTGCTGACAGAAAGGCTAATCCTGGTTCAAACAGCTCTGTACAGCCCTCTAGTCTAGCTCAAGGCGAGCTGGAGTGAGTTCTGTATTAAATCAATCCTTCATTACTTTCCTCTGATACACTTCAGATAAGACTGATCACCCTAATTAAGTAAATAGTCTGGTGCGCTGTTGCTTAGCTCTCTTTACTATCATTGTTTGAGAGGATACAGCGAGTGCTGTGTCATCTGAATTGATGTGGTCGACCAAGTGAAGTCTCCTCTAAAACAGGCAAATGGCAAGTGGTTGAGATATAATCTTGTAATCTTAAAGCTATCCAATTAAACGGTCACACCATGTCAACGCTTTGAAATTTTTAGCACAATTGTATGGTAGCGATTACGAAACCTTCATTTTAATATCGCACTGATAATCCAAAATAACTAAAAATTTGATTATTTTATAGTGTCTTATAATGAAGCATTTTACAGTCAGTCATCATCACAAAATAAACTCTTAACGGGGTGATCAAAATACCAACGTGAAGCCGCACTGTATATTAAATGGCTACACATTAAACAAATGAAATATCATTTATGTAGATTTGGGTGTATTTTTTACGTGAGAAGAAAGAGAGCATGAAGTGATATAAGAAACACGTTTTTGTATAATGAACTAATGGTCATTGTACAGAAATATGCAACAGTTGACCAATCAGAATTAAGGATTACAGAATGCCTTGCAATAAGAAAAACAAAGAAATATATGGGTGATTATTTTTCAACTTTACTGTTTGTCCCCCACAAAATCAGTGAAATTATACTTTGCACTTTTTTTATATGAACTGTATTTGTTATAGGCCTACCAAAGTAAAACAATCATGTCCTTTTATTTTGTTTTACGAGTGCAAAGTTTTGTTTGCTTCATTTTTCAAGATTTCACATATAGTGGCTCTAATAGAAGAATCACCCATATATAGTTTAAAATTGATAAATGTTGTCAACTTGTGAACTACTCTGCAAAAATCCTGCATTCCTTGAACATATGGGGTCTAAGATTTATACTTGTCAGAACAAAACAGAACAGATGTTAACATGGGTTGAATGAAACCTGGCTTTTAAAATCTAGTCAAGTCAAGTCATTTTCATTTACATAGTGCTTTTAACAAAAGTTTTTAACAAAAGAAAAAAGTTATTGTCCAGCTAAAGTTAGTTTTGATTGATTCACTTCCTTTGAATCCTTAATGTGAATGTAGCCTTATTGTACTAGACATAAGATGTACAGTATCATCAACTTCCACGGTGTGGCATCATGTACAGTACCTGCTGTCTGGGGTACAAATATTCCTTTGGGAATGACAACTTTGTCTTCGGAGTTTCTGGCCCAGTCCACCATCCCTTTCCGTCCCTTCATTGGAAAGTTGATGTCTGTCGTCACAGAGAGCGCAGGCAGCCTCTGAATACTTGCAACTAAAAAAAAAAAAAAAAATACATGTTAAGGTTACTAGTTCTGTTACATGAAATAAAGCTTAAACAACTGAGATAAGTTGAAGAACTAAAATTATGAACTGGGAATAATTTAAAAAATAATTAACATCAAAACTGCAGCGCGTGTTTATTTATTTATTTATTTCCTCAGAACTTCATATTGTTTGGCATCATTTGAAGATAAACTAAAGTTAAATATGAATATGAATCACCATGAATCAAAATATAATATATTTGAATATGAAACGTATAGAAATTAAATGCACATTTTTATAGTTTGCATTTCAAAAATAAAAAGAATATGGATTAAAATTTAGTTAAAGCAGTAGTGTGAATTTCTTTAAGAAATCATTCCATTTTAATTTGCACTTCCTCAATTTCCAATTCAATTATACATCCTGTTTGCTACCTCAATTAAAATGCCAGGATTGAATCTTTTGCTTTTTAAATAGTGTTCATTTCGTCAGCTATATATCGTCTCTGTCTAAAAAAACAAAAACGTGAATTTGTGTAAACGGTGACGTCACGCGCATGCGTATAACGTGTTAGGTCTATAGGTGCATAGTGTTTCTTTACAAAGTGACATCGCCAACTACTGGCCTGACATGCATAACCGGTCTGGGGTGCGTTTCCCGAAAGCATCGTTAGCCAACTATGGTCGCAAGTTGGTCGCAATTTCCATTGAACTCTATTGGTAACGACGGAACTTGCGACGATAGTTGGCTAACGATGCTTTCGGGAAACGCATCCCTGCACAGCAGAAGAGAGAATTATCAGGTAATTGCTCATTCGTTGAGGTGAAGGTGAGCCTTCTGTGTGTGTATGAGTAGGAGGAGGAGACTGGCAGTGCTGCCAGCTGCTGTGTGGGGAGCTGCATGGGGAGGGCATTAGTCACAGGAGCACATGGGGTAGAACTGAAAAATGGTGGGTGAAGCAACTCACACCTTAAGCTCTAAAGCAGCATGATATCACAGGCCCTTTAGTGATCTTCCAAACAGGCTCCTATACTCTCAGAACGAATCCTGCTTCATTTATGTGGCACAGAAATATGGAAGTTACTTATACGTATAGGGTTGCAAAATATACCGCAATTACATAAATATGACTTTTTTTTTTTTCATTATTGCGTCAGTCGATATTGGATATTTAAGTGTGCATGACCATTTCCCCTATTTTACATTTAAATCTTCATATGCCATAATTTCAAAGTTAATCTTAAAAAAACCACTAATTTAATAACACTATTAAATACTGTACATTATAATGCTGTGATGCTTAAATTCATTTGGATCACTTCGGATTAAATTCATTCGGATCAGAATTATTTAAAATATTTTTTTTTGACAAAATAGAATAATTTATTGCACTGTAAAAAGGACAAAATCAATAAGTTATGATGACAATATATGTTTTCACATTACTTGTCTTGAGCTCATCAAAATAATTGAAGCAATTTCTACTTTTTTATTTAAGTTATACAGAATCAGAGTCAGTTTAATATAATTTAGTTTGAAATAACTTGTACAGTGAATTTGATTATACTTTTTAAGTTTGACATTTTTTTATGAAATTAATTATTGGCTTATCATATCAGCTACATATTTAATAATATGCATGCATCCCTAATTATAGGAGTTTAAAAAGTTTATAAATTCAAAATGAATGAAATAAGATTAAATATCTAATAAAATTATACGACAAAGCTAAGATATCCAAACAGGTTCTGAAAAGTAAAACTCTATGTTTGGAAAAGCACCAAATTACCATAATATTAACATGATTTCTGCAGTATTTATGTAACAACATTTCTGTTTGAATTGCATATTGTTGTATACTAGTATGCAGGTTCACATAGAACAGTAGGCATTATACAGTGTATTCACTATTACTGAATTCCAAACACAGCCTTAAAAAACCAAAAGCATAATAAACAAACAAAGAGACTGCACATAAAAAAAAATTGAAGAGCAGTGTTGTGAAGTGAAGGGCTCCTCTTATAATCATCCCCTTTAACTATGATTTATTCAGTGCCTTTCCCGCTGCGTGTGGGTTCCCTTTAGTTGGGATGTGCTCAGAGCTGTTTCCCTGCTCAAGTCTGTGGTGGGACGGCGCTGTGGGTAACGGTCCTCAGGGAACCCAGCCAGGAGGCATCGGCACCTGCGCCCACCTGTAACTAATGAGCTTAATGACTGGAACCTATACCGAGCAATATCAGGCCAATTCTTTCACGTCAAATATTTTGGTGCAATCTCGGCTAAATGCGAAGGTTAGGTTACTTATTGGAGCAGACGACAGGGTCTCTCAACTCATCTGAGCAATCAATGCTCACAAATCAATGTCCATTAAACGCATAAAAAAAAAAAAACTAATTTCAGCTTTAAAGAGCTGCAACCAAGACAAAGTCACTGTTTATTCTTACGAGAAGGCATGCCGTGGAAAAAGGAGCCTCTGCAATCAAGGTTATTTGGCTAAAAGCGGACGCAACAGTGTGTCGTGCTGACAGAAGGTATTTATTGTGGTGTCAAGAACGTGCTATAAATTTGGCCGGGACTGATGCTGCAATATCTTACTATGACGGATGATTTTCATTTGGCTAGTACAGGGAATACAGCTTTGTTCTTTTAATCAAAGAGAGCAGACTTTGGCTCAGATTGTTGTTTGATTTCACTGAAAAAGCTGATGTCAAAATTAAGAATTTACTTAATTAATATTTTTGACCTTTGGTCTGTACATTATGTTAATTGATAAATAGTTAATAATTGACATAATATTACATAATATGCAAATAAACATTAATTAAACAAATGACATTTCATATATTGTGACATTTGCTGAAAAAGTTTTATGGCATTCAATAACAATCTGGAAATCAAGAATATAAACAAGTTAAACATATTACATTAGTGCTTTTGTGATGATATATATATATATATATATATATATATATATATATACACTCACCTAAATGATTATTAGGAACACCATACTAATACTGTGTTTGACCCCCTTTCACCTTCAGAACTGCCTTAATTCTACGTGGCATTGATTCAACAAGGTGCTGAAAGCATTCTTTAGAAATGTTGGCCCATATTGATTGGATAGCATCTTGCAGTTGATGGAGATTTGTGGGATGCACATCCAGGGCACGAAGCTCCCGTTCCACCACATCCCAAAGATGCTCTATTGGGTTGACATCTGGTGACTGTTGGGGCCATTTTAGTTCAGTGAACTCATTGTCATGTTCAAGAAACCAATTTGAAATGATTCGAGCTTTGTGACATGGTGCATTATCCTGCTGGAAGTAGCCATCAGAGGATGGGTACATGGTGGCCATAAAGGGATGGACATGGTCAGAAACAATGCTCAGGTAGGCCGTGGCATTTAAACGATGCCCAATTGGCACTAAGGGGCCTAAAGTATGCCAAGAAAACATCCCCCACACCATTACACCACCACCACCAGCCTGCACAGTGGTAACAAGGCATGATGGATCCATGTTCTCATTCTGTTTATGCCAAATTCTGACTCTACCATCTGAATGTCTCAACAGAAATCGAGACTCATCAGACCAGGCAACATTTTTTCCAGTCTTCAACTGTCCAATTTTGGTGAGCTCTTGCAAATTGTAGCCTCTTTTTCCTATTTGTAGTGGAGATGAGTGGTACCCGGTGGGGTCTTCTGCTGTTGTAGCCCATCCGCCTCAAGGTTGTGCGTGTTGTGGCTTCACAAATGCTTTGCTGCATACCTCGGTTGTAACGAGTGGTTATTTCAGTCAAAGTTGCTCTTCTATCAGCTTGAATCAGTCGGCCCATTCTCCTCTGACCTCTGGCATCAACAAGGCATTTTCGCCCACAGGACTGCCGCTTACTGGATGTTTTTCCCTTTTCACACCATTCTTTGTAAACCCTAGAAATGGTTGTGCGTGAAAATCCCAGTAACTGAGCAGATTGTGAAATACTTAGACCCAGCCCGTCTGGCACCAACAACCATGCCACGCTCAAAATTGCTTAAAGCACCTTTCTTTCCCATTCTGACATTCAGTTTGGAGTTCAGGAGATTGTCTTGACCAGGACCACACCCCTAAATGCATTGAAGCAACTCCCATGTGATTGTGAACAGGTGTTCCTAATAATCCTTTAGGTGAGTGTATATACACACACAGTATAAATATAAATAAATATAAATAAATAAATATATATATATATATATATATATATATACAGTACAGTATATATACCATCACAAAAGCACTAATGTAACACGTTTAACTAGTCTTGATTTCCAGATTACGTTGTTCTACAGAACATTTTAATGTTTCCCCATCTCAATATCATTGATGAGGCTAATACTTTTAATAGCCTACTACTATTTTTATAAAAAACATTGATTTTGAGGCTGTCATGATTTTGAAATTATGAATGCCTAAATGGATTCTGAATTAAGTCTTTTCAAAGTTAGTTTAAAATTATTTTCATATAAATGGCTGGTAATCAGACAATAAAAAAGTGGGCAACAAATCAACAGAGACGTAATGTCTCGAAAAGACATATTTCAGTAATGTTCTTGGTTGTTTGAGTGATTTGCTAAAGCCTCTTTATGCATCTGTTACTGTAGCAGCAGCTGTAAGATGCAACATCACTCAGTTTCACCTTCAGACTACAGGAAGAAGTTTCAATCACAGGTTTACTTTGCCTTGTCAGTGGCTGACATTGAGATGTTTATAGCTCTCCAGCATCATTATGATTGGCGATGTTCTGGCTGTGCGTTGTATCTTACACACAAATGTGGTGGTCATGTCTGAACTGGCTTGATGAAGATTCATTCTTGCCTGAAAAAAACGTCGAAACATCTGTTCTGCTAAACAAGATTTTTGTTACATAAATGCGACAGCAGGCTAATAAATCTAAATGTCATTCTCTAAAACTCTTGATTATTTTTATTTAAATGGCCAGTGAAAGGTGTTTAACCTCCTGAATCTCAGGAGGCCCAAATAAATATTACATGAGCTGTTTTGGATACAGTCAAGAAGGTCAAGGTCATTAAATGTAATGCTTACATGCTTTTTAAAAAGTCATGAGACACCAAAGTGTGCATTCACAGTAAATGTCAAAAGCTTTAGATAAAAAACTGATAAGGAAATCTGTAATTTTTTTTTTTTTTCAATACTAAGCAAGCATCTCCAAATATTGCATTCTCAGACTTTGAATCTCTATGTCTTTGTACTGTACAAAACATCATGGCACTTTGCAAACCTGTCGATG